>ML978302.1:0-63668 GCA_010015745.1 Setomelanomma holmii
ATACCAGCTAGCTTGGTGGAGCTTCCCAGACAGGATCACAAAAGGTGGAAGACACCAGCCAGACGCGTTAATACACTCGATTGTCGTGACCCAGTCGCAATTGCCTGGCTGAACGACAGTAGCTCAGCCTATCGTGTCAGAGCTAGTGACAACCTTTGACGTTGCAGCGACTCCCATCATAAACCCGGTCTCATCAAAGTTGTACTCGTCCTCTAGGAGGATGCCCCACATCTGGCGCGTGTCCTCTACAAGCTTGAACCACGCGCTGATCCTGACAGGATCTTCACATCTTGCCCTTTGTGAGTGGAACTTCCTGTTCCACTTTGTCTGGAGTTCTGGCTGGTTCTTGACAAAGTGTGTCACCCAGTTCTTGCCAATAGGACGTGGAGGAGGATCTTGGCAGCAAGCAGCGAGCAGAACATCTGCCATTCGTCGTAAGTCGATGATATGAGGCGGAAATCCTCGTCGGTCAAGCTCAGATCCATTGAACGAGTGACTGCTCCTCTGTAGACTGTAGCTTACGTTGGTGGACGTGGGCGACAGCCTTAGGACGTACACCTGAGAGGCGGTCTCAGAGAGTCGTGCGGGGAACACAGTATAGCTGCGCAAGTCTGTACTGGCTTTTGACGCGTTGATTTTGATAGGCCTGAGAGGCAAGAACAAGCCTGCCTTCTCTTTGAGGTGATTGAGGCTGTTGTCGTAGAGTCATAGTGGTTGACGCGTAGAGTAACGCGCTGGTTTTGGTGGGGCAGACGGGATGGTGGTGTTGACGGGATGGTGGTGTTGACGGGATGGTGGTGGAACACGTTACATGTGAACTGTATGTGAACTGTATCTCTTACGTGACTCTTCGTCACTTGCTTACTCATCGTGGTTGTGTATATAATCGCTCTCTGTAGCTCTCTCAATACAACAACCTTCTGATTCCTTCATGTCTGCTCTGTCCTCTCACAGCTTACATCTGATATACCGTATATGGCCCATCGCTAAACAGGAGTAAAGCCCAAATTATGACGAAGAAGGCGAGCACGAGGACATCGGTTGCCCATTGGGGCGCTGCGCGGGAGGATCAGATGTAGGCCCAGTTGCAGCCATAGGGTATGCTGAGGAAGTAGTTTTGCAGGATTACCATGACGAAGAACCAGCTTACGAATTTTCTTCGTAGAAGAGTTGTGTAGAAAGATGGTATTTTGCCCGGAGTCTGATGATAGGAAGACGGCAGTGAAGTGATGAGAAGGGCTGCAATGGCGAGCATCAAGCTGGCTATTGGCAGTGTGATCATGGCAGCCTTTGACGATGATGTTAGGGCGTTGTCGGCAGATGAGATTGTGAGTGTGCTGCCCCAGTAGAAGAGTGCGGTGATGTGGATTTGCTGTGTCTCTGGGATCATGCAAGCTCGGAAGATCCAAGAACTGATTGGAGCCCCACCGATGATGTACAACTTCTCTGGGCTTTGGCCCTGAGGACCGGTAAGAAGGGTAATCTGGTAGGAATTGGCTGCCGTGATCTGCCCAAAAGCAAGCAAAAAAGAATCGATGGGCCAGTCACCCGCGCGAGTCAGCATCCAACGCTTGAGGAGTGTCGGGCGCTGGTAATTTGCACCGAGGAGAAACTCATCTGACTCATCCGATGACCGAGGCGATGCATCGTCGCTTGTGTCTGTCGAGAGACGGGGATCATGGCTGCCGTCGCTAGACAGGCTACTACGTGGCCATCCAGGGCTGGGACTAGGACTCAACCGGTTGTCTCGGGATCGCGAACGGTCTCCTCGTCCCAATCTTTCGGCACGCATCTTCTTGAACCATTCCTTCTCACTATCGATAAGGAACTCTTCGACGCAGAGATCAGATTCCGAAGTCTTGCCACTGAGGCTATCAAGCACCGAATCGAACTCGGCGTGGTATGCTTCGTTCTTATCCTCGAAGGTTGGATCCACCTTTTACAAGCTGGAATCGATTGTGCTAGCGTTCTTATTGTGCTTAGGTCGAGAGCTGATGACCGCTTCCTTCGGTGGTGCGACGTCGCCTGCTGCATTGAAAGGCAGCTTGGATCGAGCAGACCGGATCGTGATCGCGATCTTGACGATGATTCGTCTTGTTCAGGTACAAGTGGGTTACGAGACCGACCACGACCTCTATGGCTCTCGTAGGATATGTCAACGAGCGCCAGCGGACGTCCCAGAGCGTTTGTAGTGTTGCCTTCGAGACTGGACAGGCCGAGCTGGCGTTCAGACTCTCTGTATTTGAACTCCGCCTGCTGTCAGGTAATGAGCATTCTATAGCTGTATAAAAAGCCTCCAACCGACATTGGGCCACCTTCGGGGTCTAGTTCATGAATTTCTGGTGTTCTAGGAGGTGAACGATTCTCGTATATCTGCACAAGTGGCTTCGGTGCAAGACTTGCCCTTGGTCTGTGTCCAGGTCTAGATCGGTATCCAAGGGAAAGACCACGTTGGAGCGTGGTGTGATTTTCGCAATATTCTGGTGGCGGAGAATCGTTGCCAATCGGCCCTGCCTCAGAATCATTTGTTGATAGCCTGTCAGTGCTGACTGCTCGGAACTGAGGGTAGAAGAAGCTCTTAGCAGGAACTTGCAGCGATGAGTCCGAGGCAGAATGTCTATGTCGCGATTTGAAAATTCGTTTGTGCGATGGACTTTTCTCTTCGTTGTGGATCTTGAAAGCCGTCTGTTGAAGGGTGTTGAGATGTTCCACCCACTTCACAACCGGGAATCGTTGCTTGGCAGATCTCGCCCTCATCAACCCCCTGGTTTCCTGCTTGGGGAATAGTGCATCTTCGATGGCTGACTTGGACTGGTGCAGCATGTGCTTGGTAGTCGTTGACTCCACCGTGAACCACCATCCGGGCATCTAGCCGAGGCCGCCAACACGAGCACCTACACCGAGGGCTCTGTTCCTGCCAAATTCGACAGCAACCAGACCGAACAGCTCATCACGGGACGGAATCAGAGCAAAATCTGCTCCGGTAAAGATGAATGGTGGAAGTTCAGTGAACTCTGCTTCGAAAATACCCGCTTAGGGTATTTCTCCATCATCTTTGCGAGCTTAAGCGCTGCAAACTTTCCATAAAGATCGACGACGGCGCCTACACAGATCAGTCGGACGTTGGAGTGCGTTTCAAGGACCGCCGGGAAGATATCGGAGATGAGATCGATACCCTATATAGAATTAGACAGCGAGGACGCGTGAGGTTTGAGACTTACCTTCTGATTGCTCCATCGACTAACGAACACGAACAGCTCAGCCTTAGGATCTTCCTCTAATTCGGCCCACTTTTGAGCCTGTATTCTGAGATCTCCACGGCTTGCTTCATAGTCCCTGTCAACAGCAATAACCTCGTTCTCCTTCTCTGGTTCCCAAGGAGCAGTGTCACTAAGATCTGGATTTGGTAATCTACCAACCTCCTTCACGCCCCAGAAGATAGGATACCGAGCGTACGATTGTTTGCCGTATTTTTTGGACACTCCGACTGCGCCGAAGCCGCGTTGGTGAACCCGGAGATGGCTTGCTCCGGCGTGGAGTAGATTGAAGACTTCTCCGAACTGGATATATTTCTCTACGATTGAAGGTTCGAGGTTGCAGACGCGGCAGACTTCGTCGCACTCCTTGGGTGTGCGCATTGGCCACAGCCCTTGAAACTCCGTGTTGTGCAAGGAGAGCGCACAAGGCATCGTTCGCCCCTTTGAGAGCAGGTACAAGGGCGCGGCTGCACCTTGGTAATCATTGATATGAGATAGATCGATGGGAAATGTTTCGACCGTCTGAGCGATACATACATTCCAAGCGCTATAATATACCGCCGAATCGAGATCGTCCATGCGAGCTGGATACGGCTCAGTTTTCGATTGCTGCCGGAAGATTGGTGCATCCAACAACACTTATGTGATGTTGTTGAGTTTGTGATGTTGTTGAGTTTGTGATGTTGTTGAGTTTGTGATGTTGTTGAGTTTGTGATATTGGACCCGGATCTTGTGTTCAGTGTCGAGGATAGTCATAGTCATAGGTTCTGCTAGTGTGTCAACAGTTTCTCTTCTCCGTCAACACATGGCACTACTCAGATCAGGTCTTGACCAGGTAGGTTCTTTCCCATAAGCTGCGCCATTACCCCTAGTCCGCCAATCTTGATTTCAATCGCCCAGTCCTCACTATCGTACGCCATAGTTGCGATGAGGATCATTGGCCTAGTCTAAGTGGCGCCCATTATGCCCATGCTCGCGGCGGGCATTGGGGAAGGGTCTCGTGACGGCGGAACACCAAGTTGGAGAGTGGAAGTCTTCTAGCCAGCCATTTCTTCACCGTGTACTCTGCTGAAATGATGCCCTCGGCGCCAAAAAGCCAAAGGCGCGAACACTGCCGCACTTTGCTTACCCACACCGACGGTGTTAAACTTCACACCATAGAAGGCGCCCATGTAGATCCATATACTGATTGCAGCCGTAGCTACTGGCATAGACCAGAGAAGAGCAAACAAGACCAATTGGATGAACACGTTGCCTACGTAGACGAGCTTGTAGGCCATTGTTCTGTCGTCGATCTCGATCCGATAGGCCAAGTGCGGTCGAGGTGGCAGAACAGACATGTTGAGCACATTCGTCGCAAGAGAATTTGTTGTCGGTCCGCAATACCATCCTTGTCAATGTCGCCAAAGACGAATCCTGCGTCTGCTTTCCCGTCTGGATTTATTCCCCACACATTTACTTGTGCAGTCAAAGGCCATTTAGTCATGACATGACCCTTCCACTTCCCATCGTTGTCCATATCGAAAGCGTTATTAACACCACCGTCATAACCAAAGGCGTTATAAGGTCCATAAGCAAAGAGATGTGGGCCACGTCTTGGAGGACCGTTATAGCTTGCATCGACATGCTGGATATGATCACTGCTTCCGGTTACGCGATTCCAGTACTGAAGGATGACGTGTTCGCCCTTCCACTGCTGACGTTTGGCTCCCGACCAAGGCTGCTTTGGCAGGTCACTGTTCCCGCCTTCGTAGACTTGCCACTGGCTCCAAGTTGCTCCCCAGTTGTCGGAATACCTCCATTTGTTGGCATCTGGGGCGACGTGGGACACATGCAACCCTGTCGGGTCTCTCCTTAGTATACCAGCAGTATAATTTGCTATTCGCGGGAAAACCATGGGGTTGTTCTCGGCCCAAATTCTGAGGTTGAATCGATCGTTTGCGTTCTAGATCGTTCTCCATCTTTGGTCGTGGCGTTCTTCACGGTGACGATGTGAATGCCATGAGAGACATCATTGAGAGTCGCTTTCCAGCTCCAACTGGAATTAGTGCCACTCACGAGCGTTGATTTTTTCGACGAGATGTCGGTGCAGTTGACAGGGTTCTTGTCTAGTGTTGCAGTGAAGGATGCCTCGGTACCAGATGTAATGAAAAGATTGTCATCGTGCTGCAATCCATAGCTTCAGAGAACTGCAGCTCAATCTCGAGAGAGTCCTTGTCATTTGGTGCTTTGTTCGATTCGATCTGAGCGTCGTGCCCAGGCACGAATTTTGTTATGGCCGGTACTGGATCGAGCCAGCTGGCCTTGGCCACATACGCTCGGAAGTCATATGCTTTCATGCTGATCTCGTCCACGCAGGCATTGAAATCCTCGGAGCCATCAATCCCTAATGCGAGGAAGCTGCTCGAGAGTTCAGTCTCATCGTAAGGAGCAAGGAGGTTTTTAACAGTCGTTCCCGCATCGAATACTAAAATTGAGCGCCTTTTCCTTGGTCTGGCAGTCAAACTTGTATGTAATGTCGTGATATTTGTTGGAGTAGACGAGCCAGACCTGGGAGCCGTTTTTGCTTTCGGTGAGATTTTGGACGCCAGGATAATGATCACGCATGAAATTCCATATTCCGAATTCCGATGCGGTTTCATTCGAGTCTGGTTGGAGAGCGACTGCAGAAAGCACCCGTCGTTGAGGACTGGATACTGAGTCCGACGGTGGTACATGTTTTTGATGATGTTGTGAACGAGGCGCGACGGATCCCGATGATCCTGACTCACGGTGTCATCGTGGCAGCCATTGAGTCCGGCATCAAGTGGAAAATCGTAGTACTGGGAGCTACCCAGGCGATACCAACCGTGATTCTGCCAGCGGATTGCCGATGACATTGTTTGTCTCCCAAAAATGTAGTTGTCAGCGGTGCTGTCGAGGATACGAAATGCTTGTTCTTTGCCCCGGAGTAACTTCGGAATGCCAGGCATATGAAGCGTTGTGACGAAAAGGCCGAGTAGCATTCTCTCGGTGCCTTTCTTGATAGCAGGCCAGCGGAAGACATCCTTATGCTATTAGTGTTTTGAGACATGAAGGAAATAGCGTACCTGATTTGTGACACCATAGATGTGCCGTGGATCGAACTCTCCAGTTTCGGCATTGACCAGATCGTTCATTGTAAGCATTGTATTCCAAGCGTCGACAAAGTTGACCGGAACGTCGTAACCTGCAGCTAAGTTGCCATCCAGTCCAAGGAATCGTGTAAGCGATCGATAGATACTATAATGAAACGCCGCGCCATCTAGCGCCTGTATTCCGTGGGCTCGCAAGAAGTACTTGTCGTCGGAGTTATTGGTCAGGGTGACGGCTTGTGTGATTTTGTCCGAGACCTGGTCGGGCTGTCTACCGCGCCCAAGGTAGATAGACGCGAAATTGTTGCCCCCTGTGATCTCGTCTGGCATGAAGAAGTTATTCTTCCCATACTTCCGCGCGCACTGTCGGATGTAGTCGCCAAACTCAGCCTGAGCATCGGCAGTGACCTGTGTCGCCTTATCGAATCGATAACCATCGATGTCCAGCATCCGTATTGTCATGCACGAGAAGTGTTGGATCTTCTCTCGGACTGGAGGGACTCATTCTCACAGTCGGTCTTGGGCAGAGGCGAATTTGGAGAGCTGGCGCTGCCAGTCGGGAAGTACGCCGAAGACTTCGGTGTCACCATACTGCGACACGAAACGTTAGCACGGACAGTCCTGTAGATAGACGCCGTTACAAACCTGATCGAACTCGCTGCCATAGCATCCATCGAGTTTGCCAAAGACGACGTTGAAATCCTTCAAAGTCGAGAACCCTTTGGAAGAGGAAAGACATCGGACTCGGACACACTGATTTCGATTCGGTTTGGAGGAAGTGGAAGTAGGAAGTCGCGCGCGTGAGATGCTTCTATACCCCACCTCCGAAGGTGGACGCAAAATGTCGCTCCACTTTCATTCTTTTGACATCCATTTTCGCCTTCCAACCCCGGAAACATCGTTCTAAATGCCAACCTATTTCATATCGCGAAGAAAGAGTCCCATGAGCGGCCCCGGTCTGCAGTTCCACGCTGAATACTCACGGCGAACATGTTCCAGTCACAGCCGTTCCTTTGGACTGAAGAGCGAGATTGGTTTGATGAAGAAGAGAAAGTTCAAAAAGTCCATGTAAGCTTTATACCTGCAAGGACAACACGAATAGCTCCAAGGCTTTGTTTGAAACAAAACTGATCGCTCGACTAGAGAAGACCATGTCATCGCGGCCACGGTTCTTTTTGCAACGAAAAGCCATACTCCAAGACCGGCATTTGTCGTTCTTCGAGAATCTGTTCTCGCTTCTTCGGCTCCAGGAACATGACCTCATACCTAGTCCATTTTGCACAGCACAGGCAGGAGCCCATAAGATCGCTCGTCTCCGACTTTGGATCGGACCCTCACGAGAACATATGGATCTCGTCATTGCGATTTGGAGATCAACCTGTTTCGCGCATAGAAGAAAAATGGCGAAGACGACAAACTGAGTAAAAATTTATATCCTCGGGACAGCACATGCGCACCTTTTGATCCAGCTCATGAAGATCAAACACCCGAGCCAAGGCTAGTCATGTATTCTCAGTGTAATGAATTCAGATCGCGAAAGGAAGACATGATCCGACTGAGCCTTCCTCTCTGAAAGTTCCATAGAACAAACATCAAGCACGGCAATAACGCTTTCTGAAGAAGTGCAGGATGCACTGTGATGGAGAAAAGACAAAGGAAGGGAGTGGAATGGGTTTATATACCCGACAGCTGGGTGAACCGTGACGGGACGCCCAAAATGAAGCTTTGTTAGAGCGGGCAGTGGTGCAGTATTTGACATGCTCACCTATTGGATAGCGTTTCAGAGGCTCTTATAGCCCTGACCAAGTCCAATCCATATACGCCGTAATATGCTGTAGCTTTTGCATAGTCGACAACGCCATAACCATGCAATCCGAAAGCCGAACCAGTTACTCCCTTCCCTCATCGTCTCAGCCACTACACTCTCAACGAAACAGCCTCTTCCCCCCGGTCCTCGCCAACGTCCTCTCCACCCCCTCCAAACTCATCCCCGCAAACCCCGCGCCACCACCACCCCTATCCCTCTTATACCGTCTCAGCGCCTCTCTCAAATGCGCTGGCGTCAGGGGGCCTAGATTACTCTGCTTCAATCGTTCCTGCAACGACGCATCTTCTGCGATCTCTTTCCAAATACTTTCCGCTCGATCGACCTGGTTCAGATACAGCCCTGCTTGTTGTATATCTTGGTTCGTCGGCTTATTGCGGTCGTCTTTGATGTGTGCGCTTGGTCGTTGGAGGGACTGCATGAGAACTGCAGGCGGAAGGGCGCCATTGGGGAGATGTGTAGATGCGACTGCCCATTCGTCGCGGACGGTGAGGGCGCGGTCGATGATGGAGCCGATGAAGGACTTCGCGTATGTTGTTACGGCGATGATGACGGGTTGCGGGACGGATTGCGAGAGGGTTTGGTTGACGAGTTTGCGGACAGTTTCGCGCTTTAGGCGAATGCGACGGTAGTTTTCGTAGCGTTCTTGTTGGAGGGGGGACATGAATTCTACTAGCATGCTGTGAAGGCAATGTGAGTAGGTGCTTTGCCGGGAATTTGTAGATGGTGCATGGAGACGTACCGCTCATTCGCCTGCTCTGTCATTCGCCGCTCTTCAGCAGTCATGCCGCCTTCTTCGACGGCCATGCCCATCTCTTCGCCGAAATCGTCGTCATCCACCTCGTCTTCGTACTCTCCACCATCAGCACCCTCTCCGCCTATCAAACTACCGCCGTCTGCGCCTTTACCGCCTCGACCTCCTCTTGCGCTGCTGACAACGCTCGCGGCGTCTCCGTCACCCTTCTTCCGTCGCTTCTTCCCTCCTGCGCCGTTGATGACTGATGTAGTGGCCACACTATCGACTGATGGTGATCGCGAGAATCGTGACGAAGCAGGACCTTCACTTTCTGGAGAGTAGGCATTACGGAGATGTGATGGCTTGCGCTTCTTTGCTGGTGCGCCGTTGAGGGACGATATGCTGCCGCGCTTCCGTGGAACGTTGATCGTGGGCATGTGAGGTGGTGAGGCCATGTTGAAGGTTTGCGCCAGTAGTTGCTGTCTCGAAGCAGCTCAGGACTCTATGAGCGGGGTGAGGTGACAGTTTGTCTCGTTAAGTTGAGCTTCACTTCGCACTCGACGCGGAAGTCGCGCTCGGCTGCCTCTCTGGTTTTTCGAAACCCTTCCTGAGTGCTGCGCGCTAAAGACTGGACCTCGACCAGGTGAGTGAGACAAGCCTGACAAAGTACACCGCAGTGATCATCATAATCAAAGTTATTGGTGAATCGCGCAGTCGCGAATCCTCGCCAAGAAACGGTCACTAGCGCGCTTTCGAACCCTAGAATAGCGCGCCCGTCATTTCGTCATCGTTCAGATCATCGACACGCCTTTCGCTCTTACTGAGCATGCGCAATCTAGCTTCTCGCAATGTGAAATATATACATCCGCAGGCTCTACGCCTCCAATTTCACATCACACTTTCCACGACCTTCTAAGCACCCACACTAGAAAACGCTTGTGACTCCTGACATTCAACACCACTGTTCATTGTGATATCTCACTACACACAATGCCATCCTTCGACGACGTCTACGGCCAATCCGCCGCCTCCGCCGCCTCCGCCGCATCCCAAACCACACCTCCCACAGAACCACAATCCCAGGGCCAGCCAGAACCTTCCTCCGTCCAACCCTCAGCCTCGCCCTCACAACCACAACCCCAATCCCTCCCTCCCGCCGCCATCGACCTCGCCGCCAAACTCTTCGACCTCGCCCGCACCGGCACCACGCCCACCCTGCACGCCTACCTCACCGCCGGCATACCCCGCAACCTTACAAACTCCTCAGGCGATACGCTCCTGATGCTCGCATCCTACCATGGGCACGCCGACACCGCGCGGATGCTGCTCGAAAACGGTGCTGATGCGAACGTTCTAAATGCGAGGGGCCAGAGTCCGATTGCGGGGGCTGTGTTCAAGGGGTATGATGAAGTTGTAAGGGCGCTGTATGAGGGTGGTGCGGATGTACGGTTGGGACAGCCGAATGCTGTGGATTGTGCGCGGATGTTTAAACGGGGGAGTTGTTTGAAGTTGTTTGGGGTGGAGGAGGGTGAGGGGACGACGATAAGTGTTGGCGAGTAAGTTTTTTTTTTGGGGGTTGGAGTGAGATGAACATAGATCACGAATTCATGACATGTGCAAAAGACTGGTTTGATGTGAAGATGTGGAGCCTCTCGCGAGGTCTTTTGATGGGAGACTGCTACTTCATGATAGCCATCCCACGTTACACCATGGAATCATCCGTAAGAAAAGCCCAAGGAAACCCATTCGCCAGACAAACACACTCTAGTTCTCGTCAAGCAGCGCAGCAAAGGTCTCGCTGGTAGGCTCGGGCTTCTTGGTATCCAACTCCTTGGAGCCGAGCTTCTCCTTCGAGAAGGCAGCGGCATATGGGTTGAGGCGGAGCTGCACTTGGAAATTCTTGAGCGGGTTCTTCTTCTGTACAACGCCACGCTTGGAGACGGCACCGCCACGGACTGGGCGGAGGACCTTCTGAATGTCGGTCGAGTTGATGATCTTGCTCAGGTCGGGCTGCTTCATGATGGTGGAGGGCAGGAGGAAGTCCTTCTTGAGCGCTGATGGCTCGGTAGTTGAGCCGTAGATGGTGTCAAGAGCACCGAAAGCAGATGAGGTCCACACAATGAAGCGGCCGAGGTGACCACCTGGGGCGAGCTGGAGGAGGTTGAGCGAGTAGACGGACGAGGTCTCGACGCCGGGGATGTTGCGGAAAGCCTTGACGAGCTCCTTGCCATCCTCATCAGGGTTGTAGATGACCAGAGGACCACGGCGCTGCTTGTGGCGGCGACCCCTCAACTTGCCCTTACCGGCGCGGAGCTTGCGCGAGTTCTTGGCCTTCTCGACATCGGCACCGGCACCGACAGCTTTGAGCAGAGCAACGGCGGCGGAGGTCTTGCGGATAGCGGCGTCGGCGAAAGCGGTCGAGGAAATGACGAGCGGGACCTCGGGGACGGTGCTGACGTTGTGGCCGCGGGCCAGGAGGAGGGCAGGGCTTCCTGAAGCAGCGACGGCAGAGGCGGTAGCGAAACGCTTCTGGTTCAGGTTGATCTTCTGGTGCCATTTGCGCCAGACCTTGGTGGGAGCGAACATGCGACCAGAGCGGCACATGTTACCGAACGCAGCCTGACCAGCACGGTGAGTTCCTCCACCAGAGACACGAGGAATACGGGCGACGGCACGACCAGTACCCCAGGACTCGGCAGAAGTCTGATGACCAGCCTTCTCGGAGCTGATACAGTATTAGACAGAGCGATTGTGCGGCGCACGAAGATCTTACACAGCGTAGGGCTGGCGGCGGTTCTTGTTCATGCCAGTGTGGACCGCGTGGACGATGTCCGGGCGGATAGGTGCCTGAACGATGTGTTAGCGATTGTCCAGCCGAAGGTCCTGCAATTGCGTTGTCGTCCGTTCTCCAGCTGTCCTTGCATGCCTCCTCTTCGAGTACTTCCATCGCATTGTGTCGTATGCGCAAACTCATCTCGAATTGCGAAATTGTCGGGTGACTGACCTTGAAGACATTGGGAACGGTGAGGGTGTCCTTGGTGGACTCGCCCTTGGCGGAGATGACGGTAACGGTCGGCCTCGACATGGTGTCTTGTGTGGGCGGTGCTGTGGTTAGTATCGCTGCTGTCGTTGTGATCTCGCGAAATGTCAAATTGTGATGGTGGACGCTAACTTAGCGAGGGCGGATGGCGGAAGGTGCGTTTGGTGGTCCGTGTGCTCTTGCAACACAACGTAGCAGACCACAAACTTCGAGCAATTCAGCCGAACGCAGTGCACCAGCAGACAGAAATAAATCCCTCAAAAACTCCGCAGTACTCCGCAATATACTACAAGTATTTCAACGATCTAAGAAACCTCAAAATGCTCTCTACGGCGCTGTCTCGATGCTGTTGCTACAGACTTACTCGTATCGCTGATCCGCAGGTCTCTCTGCTACGTGAGAGCCACGTCCACGCGCAGATTCTGGCTGGCCCTGCCTTCAACAGTCTCTCGCGGAGTCTTGGCTGTGCTCAAAACACTATCGTCCCTGATTATAGTTGCACTAACCGTCCTTCACAAGCATGTCCGTCCAGACCAATATACTGTTCCACGCAGCCAACGGTACGAGCGCAGCGAACCTTACAAATCCTGATGCCGTCCCCGTCGCTACTGCATATGATGTGCAGTAATATTACTTCGACATGTCGGGAATGTGAGAAGGCGTGACGTGAACGATAACACGTCTTTCCAACGTCTAGAATCGTATATACAGACTTGGAGTCATTTCAGAAAATCATCTTACTTGCGTGCGAAAGATACCGCAAAGCTTATGCTATTCAGCGCATCTTCAAGTTCTGTCAAAGAGATGGCTTAATGCCGCCTTACAAGTCCCTCCCAAATACCTGGTACATAATCAGTCCAACATTCAAAACGAACGTGACGCGTCATTCACTGCTTAATCCATGCGATTACAGACACTTAATGAATCTGTGTCTCATCCAACGGCAAATGATCTATCTGGAGTGTTTCGGCATCTGATTAGCTACATCATTTGGAATAAAAGCTATGCTATGGACTATGAAACGTAAGAAAGATGGAACGGAGCCTCTTCTTTCAATTAGACAGCAGCCACAGTCGTCGAGACTGGTGGCTGCGACATCTTGCAATATAGAGGTCATATTAATACTACGCTTGTACGACTCGCTGAGGATTTTCGATATGGCTGGCTTGCTCGGGTACGGTTGTAGCTTGCGGCGATGGGCTCGATACCCGCTTTGTGACTTGCTTGCCGTACCAGAATCACACTCAAGGTAGCTTTTAGTGGTGCGCAAGATATGTTTGAGAGGCCACGCGGAGCCAATGTTGGCGTGCTCTTGGCGTAGGCCGACTTCCCTGGTTCCAAACATATATCGTCCCTTGGAGTTGAGGGCATTGATACTGGCACAAAGGTGAAGCATCACAAGATTCTTCTATAAATTCGATACGTATATGGCACGAGTCAGAAAGAACGATGGCCGCTCGATCGCACGTGTTTGTCAAGATTTGCCTCGGTGGCACAGGCGTTGGATCGTCGCCAGGGTCCAGCCGTGCAAGCCATCAGTTTCCCCGCGAAAGGAAATTGCGCACGTTGAAGCGCACTGAAACACAACGGGCTGCTGTTTGACCAGATCAGGCAGGCTGCGAGAATGAAGGAGGAGACTAGCAGGACGCGGAACCCCAAAGCAGTGTGTTCGATGCTTTGCCGCAAGGCCAGCCGGTGCTGTCAGTCAAACGGCCCTGTTGAGGAACGTTGCACAAGGCAGTGTAGCGAGATGCGCGTGTTGGTTGTTGATATGCTCAAACTCACCGCAGTCTTGGTTGAAAAGACATGAAACGGCAGCAATCACTCACAATGATGTGGACCGATTACGCGGTGCGTCGTTGCAGCAGCACAAATAATGGCATCGTCGTAATACTCACCCCGCCAACGAGTGGGTCGGCAGCCCTGCGTTTCATCTGTTGGAAGCGTGCTGTCGGAGTGTTTGGTGCCTGAGAAATCCGTCGTGTTGGTGTCGTGAGACAGGCGGCGGCCGAGCCCCGATGTCGCCTGACAACCAAATGTCCGAACAGTCAGGGTCTCTGTGACGGCATGCCATGCGGCATAGCAAAGGAACTCGCAGTTATGCCATCAGCGAAACACAATTTCGCAGGGCGCATGCGGAGGAAAAGGTCGTGTTTTCGGAGCAGAAAGGCCGCGTCCGGGGTCGCTGCAATCAGCTCCAGGGCTCTCGTCTAGCCTTTCCCAGGTTCGCAGCTGCGTGTCTAGGGGGGCCGTTCTGGGGCCTCCCGGGAACAAAGATGCACCGCGCGGCGATGGAGGACACGGAGGCAACGAAGCTGAGGACTGTTGCTGGATGGTCACTCGCGAGCAGACAGAACTGGCTTTGCAGAGAGTGGAGTGGTTCACGACGGAATTCAGCGTGACTGGGTGTCATGAATGTCTTTCTGCCACGGCCGCCTCTGAGTGGCCGGACTGGTAGCGGCTTGTGTTCTATTTTGGTCCCCAGCGCTAACGGCAAGCGCTGTGGTTCGCTCGCTCCTCTCATCTTCACCATGGATTGACGCCGCCTCGAATCCAGCGCGCACCTTCCCTCCCACAACCCACCACGGCAGCGGCTCTGCGAACGACCGACCTTGCACCTTCCCAGCTGGTCACCACTCTGCCAATTTCAGGGTGTGTTGTTGCGACGGCGAACGCTCCCCACGACGACGACGACGACAACGACGACGACAATCCCTCGAGCGCTGTCTGCTGTTACGCACGTTGGTGCCAGTGCCAGCTCAACCACGACTGCACGCACGCCTGTCGCCCATTCGACCCTTTATTACCCGCGCCGCATTCCCAGGCTCAGGCGCATCGCCGGCCTAGTCGCTCCTTCTCCAGGCGCTTAGTCGAGTTCAGGATCTGGTTATCCTCACAAACCACCAACAGCGGCGTGTTTCTTCGCTGCTGGCAACTCGGTAGGTGCTGCTTGTTTCCTGTGTCCCAATTCCCGTCTACTCTCCTGCCTGTCCGCTGTCGCTGCGCGAGAGCATGTCATCTTGAGCGCAGTACAGCTTCTGGGCACCGTGACCTGTACACGACCATGTACATGGTCTCGCCCAACGCGCAGGCTGTGAACAGCTTCTCTGGAGCCGGTCCCCAGATTCTGTATCCGGTACCTGCACCACACATCCCCAACTACAGCACTGGGGACCTCGTGGACATGTCCCCTTCATATACGACGCCAGACGCTGACAGTCCCACGCTGAAGAGAGCATTCTTTACACCTAATTCCTCGTTCCCTTCCAAGAAGCACACATTCACGCACTGCCCCGAGCAGCAGTCACCTGCACCGCACGCACAGCGCTGGACCAGTAGTGCCAGCACGCGTAGCCCTCGATTGGCCTCCTCCCCACGGCTTCGAAGATCCAGCATGGTTGGAACCACCGCGCGATCCTTCATGCCGATGCCCTCATTTGGTTCTGTCTTCGGAGGAGAAATGCACAACAAAGGATCTCAGGACACATTAGATACACATGGCAGCCATGTAGCGCGGCCAGCTTCGAGCGGTCCCACAGCGAACGGCACCTATTCCTCCTTCCACATGCACACCGACAGCCGTGACAGCAACTCAACAGCATCCTCCGACAACTCGCCTACCACCACCATTTCCACCATGGATTCGTCGTCTGTCACCGACCCGTCGCCTGGACCTTCACCAGAGTCGCCCTTGGCCAAGACAGCTGCGTCGTCTTCCTTCGTGGCAGACTTTCGGTCGCGGAGACCCGAGACTAGCTCTGGCGATTCGTCACCAAGTGCCTTTTTCGAATTGCAACGGCCTACAACACCAGCGAAGAAGGCGCGTAACCTGAAAAACCTGGGCATCAACACCACCACCTCGCTGACCAATCTACGCGGACACACGCCAGCCCCGCCTGCAGTCGTTCCGAAGGAGAAGAATAGCTCGGCACCACCGTCACCGCTTTTCATCAAACCGCCAACCCCGCCGAAGAGACGTCCGTCGAACCTCAGCTTAACAATATCTACTCCTGGCAGTACCGAGAACAAGCCTACCAGGCTGGTCATTCCATCGACGCCGTCTTTCAATCGACCCACGTTGCGCCATTTTCAGTCTTCGCCATCGTTACCGCTATGTCCACCAAGTATGGGTCCTTCTGGTGGGATGCAATTCCCTACTCTCCGACCATTAGTGACCAAACCAAGCGGCTTGTCCGAGGTCCCATTTGAGATGGAAGAGGAGGATGATGAACAGAACTTCGACATTCCACAGTCACGGGAAGAGAAACCAGCTGCCTATCCCAATGGCCCTATCTGCATATACGAGGCGGGAGTTTACCTATACTTCGAACCGACAGCTGAGCAAGCTTGCACATTCGATGTTATCATCAACGTAGCGAGCGAGGTCAAGAATCCCTTCACGTCCCCTACATCAGAATCACAGAAGGACATCGATGCTAGGCGAGTCGATGGACCACCAGCTGAGAGTGTTGATTTTGCTGCCCTTTCTCAACGGTCGAAGCCAACCACTTCCTTTGGCATGGACGACAGCTCACCAACAACACCCAAAGCAACCCCTGTCATGCAGACGGTGCAACCTGGGGAGATTGTCATCAACGGGCAGGCCTACAAGACGCCCGAGTACATCCACATGCCATGGGAGCACAATACCGACATTGTTCCCGATCTTTATAGGCTGGTGAAGGTTATGGACGATCGAGTGCAACAAGGGAAGCGTGTTTTGATCCACTGTCAGTGCGGCGTTAGTCGCTCCGCCAGCTTGATCGTCGCTTACGGCTTGTACAAAGATCCTCAGATCAGTGTACAAGACGCTTACGACAAGGCAAAGAAGCGAAGCAAGTGGATAGGGCCAAACATGAACTTGATCATGCAACTTCAAGAATTCCGCAATGGTCTTCTCAGGCAAAATGACAGCCGCAGCTATCGGAATCAAGGTTTTGGAGGACGATCAGCAGGTCTGAGCACCGCAAGATCCGCGGGGATCAAAGGATACTCGTCTTTCGACAGGGACAACGCATCAGGATCACGAACACCGCGCACTGCTCCGCTACCACCAGACACCGACATGACCATGCAACGAGCAAGCACTGGCAACATGATGGCAATCTCGCCTGGGCCATTGTCAGCGCCATCTGGTGCCTTCTCCAATTCATTCCGCCGATCTTGGGATGCTAGCCAGTCCCATTTCACTATCTCTTCACAGCCTTCACCAACAGCAACGCCTTACGTTGATCCGGCAGGACACGTAGTGCCTGTACTATCAATGCCACCACCAGAAGTTCCGACAATTGAGCCTGAAACCACGTCGAAAATGGACATTGCGCAGCCGTCGAAGCGAACCACTTTGCAACTGCCGTCATCAGTTCCTAACTTCTCCCGCCAACTACCACTGAGGGGTCAGGAGGGTCCGTCTCAATTAACCTCATCCCATCTCGAGGTTGGCTCGTCGGCAGGGCTGCAACCACTCTCGTTCGGTGCTCTGAAATCCCCTGCTGTCGCCAGCTTCAACTTGTCATCCTCGTTCGCCCCTCGATCAAGCTTCGATGAATCGGAAGTTATCTCGCCAATCAAGACATCATTCGACAACCCATGGCCGACTGGTTACGACACAGAACCGCAGTCCGTAACCATACCTTCAACAAGTCAAGAGCACGCAACGACCCCACAACTCATGTCACCAAGGTCAACGGAATTTCATATGACCCCGCTGAAGTCTGATGGTATAGATGAGTCCTACGGCTTGCTGTCACCTCGTGCCACTTCTTTCGGATTCGACGAGCCTCCCGCAGCGCCAACCTTTGGATCTACTTTTCCTTCATTTGAGTCTGCTGAAGTTGCATCACCCATAGCCACACAATTCCCCAAAGACATATTTGGCAAGTCTGATATTCAAGGGAACGACGATTTGATGTCGCCAAGGGCTGAGGAGTTCCATATGTCTCCCTTCAAACCTGACGTAGCAGTAGATGAGGACCCGTTCGGGCTGACCTCTCCAACGCGGTTCGACTTCACTGGCAATCCATTCGATAGGCCGTCTCTAGCAGTTACGCACGATGAGCCCGAGGATCGTCGACCATCGTTCCAGGCAATACTACCGCCATCTCATCAGACGTTCAATGGCTTTGCTTCTCTCGACGGCACAGCACAAGCGCAGCCATCATTCCAGGAGCCTCTAGCCCTGCGTACTCTAAGTGTAACGCAGCTTCCGAGTGTACCCTCACGGATTGATAGTCTCAGCACTTCGCCTGAGAAGCAAGAGGTACCATCGATACAGACTCCTCTGCATGACGTGATCAACACTCCAAAGGCTCCCGAGACGCCACAAACTCCCAAAGAGGCATTCTTGTCAACTCCTTCGAAGGGTATCAGGACTCGTTTCTCCTCACCAAACCTACGAGAACAACGCAAGCTTCACAAGCTGCAGACTGCGATGGAGTCGAAGCTTCCAAAGAAGTCGCCTGCACCGCAGCATGCTCAGGACGATATCGACGCTTTAATGTCTCCGCGTGCCGAAGAGTTCACCCGCAACCCGTTCCACTTCGACCTGCAGAGTCCGGTCGAGGACAACAGCCCGGCTTCCTCGAACGAGACCATCAAGGACGGACGGAATGGACACGATTGGACCGATCCTGTGCCTCGTCAATGGACACCTGAAAAGGCCACTGTCGACCCGCGAAGCCCAGTGCAGACTGGCAGCAGCCCTATCACTCGCAACATCTGGGACGTGCTGTGAGCATAGCTTCATGACTGTGTCGTTGCTCAAATCTCACAAAGTGCTACAATGGAGCGGACCAATCCTCGCACTGTAAATCGGATATCACGCTTCGGAAAATTGGTCGCGTGCGCGGCGTTTTAGCTTCGCTCGCCGTTGAACTCTATCCAAGGTGCAATCTCTACTTCCATGTTTCGCTCAGTCGGTAATGCGACTGTGCTTCTGCACAATCACCGCGACGCGATGATGCACACATACAAGACCACCAATCAACAAGCACCAAAAGGTGCCACTTCCAATCTTCCGTTGCGTAGCTTTTGGCCAACGACCGTCTTCTGGTCTACGAAGCCGAATATGAAGACCAACACGAAACCTTTTCTTTTTGTTTTCATTTTCTCTCCCTTGCAGCCGGTGCACCAACGGCGTTTTCCCACCGTGGAGGTTCACGCGCGTTGAATTACGCATAGTAATGTCCTATTGTCTAGTATCTAGTACCGCGCCCGACCTCCACATATCCCACGCTCCTTGACACCACATCACATTCGCTCACTGTACCTCTATCCTCTATCCATTTTCCTTGGTCCTTACGAGCGATTCCATCAGGCGGGGACACCCGAACGCGATTTGGTTGATGTCTGGTTTTTTTTTTGTGACTTGATTGTGTTTGATGGACCTGATGCATTTGTCGGGCCTGGCGTTAGGGATGATGAGCTGGATATGGACCTGGAAGAAAATCGTGGAGGGATTGGGCATGATGGAATGGGGGGGCTGGGCAAGTGAGTCCATGTAGATGAATGGAATATATCAGTCCATGATTGCATACTGTACCAATATATGTGATGTGTTTGAGGTGTAAAAGCGTCCTTGAATCATCTGATCAGCATGCACGAAAGCAAGGAGAGACATCAGAACATCCTTGAATGTACTCAAACTCGAGGCCGAGAAGCACACGACTCGATACATCTCCCCCAACGACTTTGTACGCAAGGCACACAAAGCAGCCCAAATACCACGCAGAGTTACGAACTCGGTGCCCGATATCTTGTGTCCCGAATCTATCTGCGAAATATGCCCCGCTCCGCCTCCAGCGTGCCCTGCCACCTGACCCCGCCCTGTCCCTGCGCCCACTGCCTCTCTCATACACCCGATCACACGCAAGCAACGCCCAGACGACCTACCTACGCACATCTGCGCGAGCGGCGAAGTGCACTACTCCGCCTGCAAACGCAAACGCAAACGGTCATCTACCGCACTTGTACTGTAGATCGGATTACATATCGTAAGCAGATCACGTTGTACGACGGGGGTCGTACCACCAGTGCGCAGGGCAGAGCAGTAGTTGTAGGTAGGTGATAGTAGTCTTACATGCATATTGGTCAGGTTGCGGATCCCGGGCCCTGGTACTGTCTGTCTGTCTGTTTGGGATAGGGGAGGGAGGGAAGTCAAGAGGGGCTAGGGTAAGCTTGGGGTCGGGAGATGGAGGTAGGTAGGTGTGCAGTTACCCGGACACCCCTCATTTACGCGCCGTGGTGGGCTGGGATATAGTGAGTACATGCCTTAATCTCCTGGGGTTCGGATGTAGAGATGGTAAAAGGTCCAAGGGGACGAAGAATGGCGTTTGATAGCCCGCAGTGACGGAAATGCTTCCCTCTAGATGATAAGTGAGATCAGTACTGTTCGTCAAGTCACATTAATCAGGTTGAAACAATGGAGACTTTGTGAGATTTGGGTATGTTGTATTGATTTCAATCCTCGTGGGACTGTTTGGGTTATGCTAAGTTATACTATATCGCAAGTCATAAAAGGTGTGTCCGAAGACTATCGTTAATCATATCTACACTGAAGTGACTGGATGAATGTGCATCGCACAGCGAGCGAAATGCGATAGTGCAAAGCAAACACACTACAATGTGGTAATGAGAGCCGATGCGCTGCAACAGAGAGGGAGTGGGTGTGCCACCTACTTTTCGTGCTCGAAAATGCTCGAAAAGATTGAAAGAGTGTGAATAGGAAATTGATTGCATCAATGTACATTGGACGGCCAAGTCTCAAAACTTCGTCGCAGTGTGTTGAAAAGAAAGGGAAATGCGAGATTGACACAAGAAGCCAGACCTGCTCAACGCCGCAGCCCTTGCGACGTAGAGTGAGGCAACCGCCCGTGACAATGGGACCTATGCCGTGAACGCCAGTGAAATCAAATGTCGACCGTGAAACGCCAGAAACTGTCAGATCCAGGTATTGGGTATCCTGCTGTAACCGATGTGTGTGTTGTGTGTACTGTGGATGTTGTGTGTTTGTTTGTATGTTCTCCTCACCGATTCATATCCACTTACTCCTACTTGCAAACGTATGAGTGTCAATTGTTCCATGACGCCAGAACTCCATGAGATGCGAAGCACACTAGTAAACATACGTCGCCGTGCGTCCCAGAGTAGGCTTACTGACATACTCGCCGGCGCGGTCATTCTCCCTTGATTTTGGCGCAAATCGAACATCCTCAACACCATATCTGGGCGCATAGCTGACATTATTTGGGCTGAAGCTGTTCTGTCGTGTTGGACGCGGCCTAGATGTGTAGCTGGCTCCGACCTCACCGTACAACGGCCTCGAGCGACCACGCTCTTCACGCACAGGTGACACGTTGCGCGAGGAGCTCGAGCGGCCCATTGACGGAGGCGGAACAGCAGTCTTGGAAATGTTGGCTTCAGATGGACGATTCGGTCCAATGGGCGGGCGAGTTAGTGGCGATGGTGAACGGTGGCGATGTCGTTCTGGTTCGCGCATAACAGTGCGATGGCTGGTGCTTGGAACCTCGACGCCACCGCCAGGCGTGGGGTAGTAGTACTTCTTACTGGTTCCAGAGGTGGGCTGTGCGGATGGCACAGATGGGAAGTCAGGCTCCGGGCTGTGGTGCTCAGGAGTCATAGCTTCGCGAAGGGGGGTTGGACGCGAGACGTTGGCCGTCTTGCTGCGAGACGACGAATGGGGTACCGACGGCATCGTCTGCGAACGGTGGAAGGATGGGGGTGGCGAAGTCGACGTGCGATGGTCACGGGACTCGCTGGTAGTATATGCGCGTTGGGGCATGGCTCGCGGAATCTCGATATTGCCAGGCGACGAGTTGTATGGCTTGAGCGGCGGAGGTGCGCGGCGAGAGGTCTCCTCGCCACCCCATTCCACGATCTCGGGAAAGCCGCGCTCGCTGTCACGCCTGGAAGAGGTAGAAGTCCGTTCCTTGGAGGGGCGAACAGCAGATGACCTGCGAACAGTCTCGGGTCGCGCTTCCTTGCGTGAAGAGCGGCTTTCTCCATAGTAGTCTCGCGACGAGGTCCTGACGGGCGAGGGTCGATCGGATCCAGCCTGCGTGCGAGTTTTCTGCATATGACGAAGGGCCTCCTCTTCCTTGCTACTCAGACGATGCGTGGTTCCACTTGTCGGATACCTTGACTCGTCGTAGGAGCGTCGCTGATCTCGTTGCTCGTCGGCCTTGCGGCGCGCAGCTTCAGCCTGTCGTCGCGCCTCCTCTTCGTGGCTGCGCCTCTTGTAGTCTGCTTCGTAGCGCGCCTTCTCGTCTGCGGATGATTCGCTCTCAACAGACACGAACTTGCGTTCACGACGCTCCTCCTTGTCACGCGCCTTGTTGCGGTCGGAGCGACTGCGCTCGGTTGAGGCCTTTGCAGCTCGTGATGACTCCTTCTCGGCGCGCGGCGATGAGCCGGATTTGGGATATGCGGCGTATGTGTCATACTTGCTGCGAGTGCTGCCATGTGAGCGGTCGCGATCACGGCTGTCGTAGTACTTGTCCTCGTCGTAGGCAGTGGTGGTAGCAGACGGCCTGCGCTCCTCGGTGGCGTAGCGCGTTGCACCGCCAGATGGACGGGCGTCGAAGCGCGTCGACTTTTCGCGACTTGACGTAGTGGCTCCTCGTGCAGCCTTTTCCCTCCGCAGCGCTTCGAGGGTCAAGTTTGCTTCGTAGACGGCCTTCTTCTCCTCGTCGCCGAGCGTCTCGTAGGCGGCCTGGATCTTGTGAAACTCGTCCTGCTTCTCTGCGCGCAGCACCGGGTCGGTGATCTTGTCGGGGTGGCACTTGAGGGCCAATGCGCGGTAGGCTTTCTTGATGGTGATGGCATCGGCGCCCTTTTCGACGCCCAGCGCCTTGTAGTGGTCAGGTAACGGTTCCGAGGCCATGGTGGAGATGTGGGTGGGGGGGGGAGGGTGAGATGCGGAAGAGGAATGGCGGGCGGCTTTATAGTAGTACTATGAATCTGATGTCGCGGTGAGTCGAACTTATTCGACACATATGCCCGTCGATCGATTGCAAGCGAGCAGTGGCGGGTGTACGCGGCTAAGGCTGTACCTGCGAGCCGACTTCTTCGTGCACTGTAGCGGTGGATGGACGAATGACGGAGGTTCGGTGCCGGCGCCTTTAATGAGAGTGCCCAGTGCGATGCTGCGTGGGGTGGGGTGCGCGGTGGTTTGCTGCTGTCTCCTGTCCGCGGTGAGGTGACGACGTGCTGACTTAAGCCGGAGTTTTGCCCTGGCACGGATAGAAAACCGGAGAAGCTCGTGGCAAGAACAGGATTTTCGAATGGGAAGAATGTGAGAGATAAACCTTTACAAACACTGCTGTGCTCTTCGTTGTAGTGCGATAATAATCGAGGCTGTGTATTGTCCAGACAATGCTTTGATCGACTAGTCGTTGTCGCTCGTGGTTGCCGAAGCAGCGGGCGCCCTGATGGAAGAGGCGGTCTGAGGGCTGCGACGTCACTGCAGTTTCAGCGGACCGCCAATATGGACGGGCTTGGGGCCTCCGGATCACGGATACACTCGTCTTGGGAATACAGAATCGAAATAGAAAGTGTTTGTGCTCGAAATAACAAGTGTGTACAACACAGGTGAATTGAAGGGGACGAGATGCAGCAGAAGTGTCAGCCTTTGGGGGTGTGCCTGCTCATGTCTCCCAGCCGGGTTTCTCCAAGGGTTACGCCAGCGGACCGCAGCTCGCGAGGCACGCTTCGTCAGGGCTCTGTCGCTATTCACGCTCCATCAGCGCACATGCATGCAGGCAGCACGCAGCGTTCAGGGCGCCGATTCACGCTGAGCATCACGCCAGTGGACCGCCATTCAGGCCATGTACCGGATGCCATCTGAGCCACTTTCACATTGCGTTGGCGCACACTGCATGGCATCGTCGGCTTGGGCGCCTACGAAACACGCATCCAATCACATCTGCCGCGTCCCTCCACCACGAAACCCCCAGGTGCACGCTTCTCCGAGTGATAGGCACTCTACGAGACAAGCTGCATGATCCAGAATCCCAAAGAAGCCCTGCCACGAGTCCCATGGCACGATGTGACCTCCTGTGCTACCCAATCGCAAAATGCTCAGCGACCCCACCGCCGCATATTGTCGCTGCATGACCAATGTACACTCGGGATGCGACGAGGAATGAAGCACCGCATCGCGAGTCGTCGAGAACGCTCTCGCTGCTGCCAGAAAGGCGCGGAATCCGAGACACATGCTCGCAAGTGCCCGCTGCAGACGGTGCCCGAGTCACGAGTCTCTCGGTCCCGCCTACCTCTGTGGAGGGAAAGGATGTACAGGCCCTGACACACTGTACCAAGGATGCCCCTCTTCAACACCGGAAGGCCCAAGCGACCACGCTGGCGACGGCGGCTGCATCGCGTCGGCCAGGCAGACATGTTAGGGCATCGAGGGGCCGTCCCGAGTTGAGTGATGGTGACTGGCCGATAACGATAGGCTTATGCGGGGAAGTGGGGTGGGTGCTACCAATAGGAAAGATTCAGGGCTTAATCCGGCGTATGGAGAGACGAGACGTGGTCAGCGAGGACTCGAGCAGCAGGGGGTGGATTATGAGGTATGTGGAATGGTTGTCAAGAGATCTAGACGTGATGATGGGATGCCGGGGATATAGAGTGACGATGAACTGCGTCGAAAAGTGTGTCATTGTACATTGCGTGTGCTGGGAAACTCCCACACGGGTAACTCAACGTCGACAACGATGGGCTTGTTGAATGTCATCGGTCCAGCGTCTCGAGGACCCAAGAACGCAGCGTTGATCATGACAGTCTCGTGTCTGTCACGCATCGCCTTCTCCTGCGCGTCAACCTCGCTGCGCCCGATATCGCTGTGTCTCCACTCGACTGCACCACCAGCCTTCCTCGTCCAAGATTCCGCCTCACTATCTCGTAGGGCAACGTCGTCAAGGCTGGATGTTGGATTGGCCTCAAGAGTACCAGACTGAGGTCCTTCGCTTTCGGGCATTGAGCTCTCGAACAGGTCCCTCAACGACTCATCCATAACATGACGTGTCAGTCCAGCATTATGTATCTCCTTTCCACCCCTCTTCGTCAGATCAACCAGTGACAACTTCTTGTTCCCCTTTCCCGAGTCACTCCAAGCCTCCTTCACCTCCACAAGGCTATCAAGTCCTTCTTGTTCAACACGCCCACCTCCATCCCCATTCCTCCACCTCACTCTCTCCACCCCCCGTCCCCCATGAATATGCCCACAAACATGCACCAACGGCCTGACCACACCCAACCTCCTCCTTAAAACCTCACACCCCGCTCTCGCCGCTCCATCTCCGCCCGCAGCGTCAACGAACCCATACGCAGGCGTGTGCGTGACAAGTACATCTACCCCGTCCCCGATCTTGCTCCATACTTGTTCAGCTTCGTCTGCGCCCCAGTATTGAAACGCCCAGCCCCGCCGGCCGGGACTAAATGGACTTCCAAACACACTCAAACACGTCTTTGGCCCAGTCTCTTTCGTCAAGTATATAGTGGCAGTTTCGTTTTCTAGATATGTCACACCATGCGCTTGCATGACTAACTTCTTACACTCCACTGGATCTTGAGCTGTGGGCCATTTCCATGTACTACTGTGGCTGTGGAAAAAGGGGGCGTCGAGCGTAGTGTCGTGATTCCCAGCAACGACAATCTTAGCTTCGAAGGGCTGGCGTTCGAGCCATGCGACGCTCTTTTGCAGTTCGGTGAGCGAGCCTTGGTTGGTCAAGTCGCCGGCGTGGATGAGGATGTCGCCTGGTGGGAGTTTGGGGGTTTGGTTGTGTGTGTCGGATATGCAGACGATTCTAGTCTTGCGGCGCTGAGCCTGGATGGAGGGGGATGAGGGAGACATGTTGGGTGATTGGTAGTGCTGGCGGCATTTCAACGATGGGGGATTAGGAATTGATCGTGCTTGATGGTTCGTCTGCGTGTTCGTGACTCACTTGCACACCTCGATTGATGCCTGGGGCTGAGAAGGGAAATCGATGACTGACGTCATACTTGTTGACCCATTCTGTCGCATTTGAATGGATTCACTTCGATGCAATGGTTGCAATTCACAACCGTTGTCCACTATGCTCCCATCGCATCCCCATCTGGAGTCAAGAACAACGAGATCCCTGTCTCATACTCTACGCTTGTACCTGACCATCTCCGCGCCGCGGCACGGCTCGATCACGTTTTGTCGCCACCGCCACAGCTACCCGAGCGAAGATCCAGGAACGCGCATCGCCGCTGCTGATCGCTTTCCCCAACACTTGGAGCACTACAATTGGATTGTGAGATATCTGCAAAATGTACGCTTTGGCACGTGCAGTGCGGCTTTTCACGCGGGAAAGTTAGGAATGACGGGCGTGGGATGTGTTGGGAGTGAGATGACATCCGTGGCTGAGCGGACAAATTCCGTTCTGGCAGTTCGTACGATCTGAGGCGAGCCATGCTTACTGTGTATGTCTATCATTCTTACTCACCCTCTGCCCAATTACCCCAGATAGAAGAATTCTAGAAGATCTCGCGAAATGCATATCGTTTGGGCATCCTGCCTATTGGGGTAGTTGACGCGGCGCGTTTTGGGCGATGATTATTTTGGTAATGTTGCGCAAAGCTAAGTCGGCGCTGGTGACGCACTGGTGCAAGTGCTGCGCCTGCGAAAATGAACGTGAGATGGCTCACCGCAACCTAGTACGTGGGAATGCAAGGTGGTATGCAGGGTGGAAAGTGAGATGAGGGTTATTTCGGGGATTGGTGGAGTCGCAATTGGTGAACATAAGATTTGCGATCGAAGACGTCCTGCTTCAGAAGCCGGTAAGCGTCACACGAGGTGCACAAATGGCATTGGCCTATAGATCTTCAGCTGAGTGAAAAGCTAATGAAGCAAATATATATTGTTCTTTCAACACGATTGTTCGCCTAGATCAAGAAATGGCAAGGTTGAGGTATCGGAACATCAATCAAGTCTGCTCTAGATCGGTTTTGCGTGCGTTAGCAGTAGGTGATTTCTCACGTGCGCCAAAAACCCTTCTTCACCCCCCCCCCCCCTCTCCTCTCACGCCGCTCGAGGGAGAATTGGGAGGAAGGGGTTCGTGGCGACAGACTTACGTATTTCGGTGGACGGACGAGACGTCGGTACTATACCAAATGAATAAAGCTAAGCTACCTGTGTAGTATTGTACGTAGTGATGACCATTTTACTTGCATGTACCGTAGCTCTTTTGACTGCATAGCATTAACTGGTGTAAATCACATGAGCGTTAGAAGGACTAACCATCCAGTCTTGCAGTGACCATCTGTCGTCCCGCAGAATCCGCCGCTCGAACAACACTGCCCGTCGAACGGGCTACTTGCGCAAGTGTATCCACCCTTGGTAGACCCGCATTCGCCGTTGACAGATGGGACGTTGGAAGTCAGGCAGCCGCTCGAAAATGACTTCTGGCTGGAGAGAGTTTAGTAAGAATAATTGCAAGCGAGTGTTTGAATATGGGCAATTTACCATCCTTGTGCGCAATGGTTCACCGTGGAGCCACAGTATCCATCTGAGCTGCAACATTTGCCAAACACACTTCCATTACACTTCAAGCCCGTGGAGCCGCCGCAAGACCCGTCCGTAGAGATCCCGCTAGGAGTGGAAGGCGCGGCGGAAGATGTAGGAACCGCTGGGCAATCGCCAAAGGGAGTCTGACAACCAACTCCACAGTGCGCACTCGTGCTGCCACAGTATCCCGAAGTGCTGCAGCAGTTGCCAAACGAACTGCTTTTGCACTTGTACTTGTTCGTTCCGCCTGGATGTTGTTAACCGCCATTGCGGGCGTCGAGTTCAAGACTTGTGTACGTACCGCAAGTGCCATCTGGAGAGATGTCTGTAGATGTGCATGTTCCAAAAGAGCTTTGGCAGCCCGCAATGCAGTGTGCCGTCGTAGAGCCGCAATAACCAGATTGACTGCAGCAATCGCCGAAGCCGGAGCCCTTACATATAAACTTGTTGGTGCTGCCGCCTTTTGTGATCCGTTAAGAAATGTATCGTGTGAGTGGGCATGGAGAGCTGCTTACATGTGCCGTCAGGGGATATGACAGTGCTCGTGCACGTTCCGAAGGCGGATTAACAGCCTGCGGTGCCTAATTTGAGTCAGAGTATATCTCTTTGACGAAGTGTGCTATGCCTACAATGACCGGTCGTGTTTCCGCAGAAGTTTGATGAGCTGCAGCAATCTCCAAAGCTAGAACCTTTGCATATAAACTTCTTCGTCCCGCTGTCAGATCAGGAATTTGTTAGCTCCAGTACCAGGTGATGGTTAGGTTGGCGGCGCAACGTACCCACAACTTCCATCAGGGCTGACAGACCCCGATGTTGGTATTGCAATTGGGACGGGTGTCGATGTCGGTGCAGATGGAAGTCCCGACTCGGCTGGTGGAGCAGGAATGATCATCGTACAATTGCCGCTCTGGCACTTGTTGATGCCGCAGAATGCTTCACCACTACCACACTGACCGGAGACACTGCAGCAAGAACCCCATTTGCCACCGCACTTGAGGTTTTTGTTCTGCGACTGATCCAAGACTTAGTCCAACGCGACGTCTACTTATACTCCGGTGCAAGGATCCTTACCACGCATTTGCCGTCCATAAAGTATTCGGATGGAAAACCAAGACAGGCACCCGAATAGCAGGTGCCAGGGAGACAGCTATCCCTGGTGAGGAGTTAGACCTAATCTTCTTGTGATACTGCGAGCAGCTCTTACAGATTTCCACATTTCCATGTTCCGGCATCGCAACATGGCAGTTCGGTCTCGATACACGAGGCATTACCGTAGTTTGGTCCGCAGAATCCGTCGGTGGAAATGGGCTGTTGAATGACTAGGTGGGCCTCAGTATCACTCAAATCCTTTTGCCGGCTTCATGGAATGAGCTTACATCCGTCTACGTAGTACTCGGTGTTTGGCTTGACATTCGAACACTCTCGGTCGATAGTAGGATTCCAAAGGAAGAAGTTGTCCACAGTAATGTAGTACCAGTCGGCCAATTCCTTACAAGTGTAGTAGTTAACGTTGGCGCCTGTGGTCGCAGTATAACGACAACTGACTTCACCAGGTGCGACGGCGGCGTCAACAGGTGTCGAAACATGCTGAAGGGCAGCTAAGAGAAGAGAAAGACGAGACCACATGGTTGTTGAAGTGAGGTGAATATGCGAAAAGAAGAAGTAAATGCAGTGATGATGGAGGTAGACGAAGCCGTTGAAATGCAAATGCTCCTAGAATGTCGCAAGGTTTTTCTCCTGCTGCGAAAACGTAGAGACTACCTTCCAACTTCGTCGTCGACTACTACGGACGACCCATGCCTTCTAGCGTGCCATTACACATCGATGCCGTGTGGTGAGGCTGACACCAATCTACCGTGGTGTTGGTAACCCGAATCCACTAGATCGGATGTTTGTCGGAATGCAACTGTGAAATATTGATTAGGCTGGGCAAGGCGTAAATCCAAGACGAGTACCATTTTGTAGAATCTGGACGTTCGGCTCATCGCCGCCGACCGTAGCGAAATGAAGGTTCTGAGTTGGTGTATGCAGGTACCTTTTAGGACGGGGCTTGGCCACTTAATGTAGAGGCTTGGCCGCAAAGCTAGTGTTGGTCACGATATCCCGGGTAAAGAGTCGTGGTTCGGGCCAATGATGTCACGCGCTTCGTTCACGCTAAATGCTCGTCACGTCTCATTCCTCAACACCATCTTGCAACCACGCCCCATCTCAAATTAGACCTCGACACCACGTGCGATGGCAAACTCTGAAATTGTACCCGATCGTATTCGGCAAGAATTCCTTGACAAGTTACGGTGGAATGTGTTCGGTCCGCTGAGCGAAATCCTCGTGAAGGAAGGCAATACTATCGTTCCATTCTCGGAATCCCGGGGCGCGACTGAATCACTGGCGAACCCTCCTATTTCGAAGGTCTCGGTTCACATTGATGTATGTGAGCAGAAGCATGACCTCGACGAGCATGAAGACGAGTACCGGTACCAACCTCCCAAGCCGCTCGTGATCGAAAAGAAGTTTGGTGAACCTATCACTCTAGGCGACTTCGTCATTCAAGCTCATGATTACTCAATGCCAACAAGGAGGAACTCATGAGATGCGAAGAGGAGTATCGCGCGGACGAAGACGACATCGAAGATGATCTGGAAACGAATGAGGTCAAGGACTCTGACCAGGACCTCGGCGGCGTGTCCACAACATCGACCAAAAGCCAGAAAAGCGGCAAGATGCCGAGGTACATCCCGTAATAATTTGATCAGGCTAGCACTAACGAGGTCGACGCGGATGAATTCGAGGTGTATGTATCCGTTTTCTCGCCTGGGGACATGGGAATGTCGCTAGAGCACTTTTGGGATGCGAGAGACGAGCGTTGAGGACCCCTGGTGGATCGAGGCTTCACGCGGCGGATTTACCCGCCCGTCTGGTTCAGGACGCCTAACAGTACGGCAAAGTGGTATACACTTTCGCCAATGTCACAATGCCGTCTTCGGAATTTAAAGCCTGGCCTCCCAATAGCTTTGGATCCTAATGTTACAACCGCTTGTCCACTAGCGGGTCGACCACTCGTTCCCTTAGCGTCTCGGGCGGTCTCTGACAGTATCCAACATCTTCCTTAGAGCTCTAGACGTTGAAGTCTGCGTTGTTGGCCTCAAGCACAGGTAGTCTGTCTTCACTACCAACCTTGGCAATAACTTCGATATGGTCTGACCTTGTCGGAATGAGGAAGTCATCACCGCCTCCATCATGTTCACATTGTGGATACCATATAATTGCACTAAGAGACATACAGACTAGCAGTTGAGTGTCAAGAGCAAAAGTATATCAGTACCCGATTGCACAGGAGTACATGGATAGCGAACATTGTATCAGTACTATCGGTAACAATGTTTTGTCCTACACTCTTTCTATCACTTTTCTTTCTTGGTTGTATAGACGCTCAATTCATCCAAAGATAGAATTGGCACAACGCACCAGATGCGAATGGCAACTTGGTTCCGACGCCGTTCTGGCACCGGGAGCAACGATTGACAGAACCAGCTGTCATGTTCCCACGAACAGATATCATCCTCGAGTATAACTGCCACAAGATGCCCGCCATCTGTCAGAACGTTAACAATTGGCATGCCGACGCATCGAAATCGAATTGGGTAGGAGATGGCCCGGATGGTTTACCATGGATATGGGCTTTGCAGAAGAACAACAGTGGCCAGGCTACGGAGTGGCAGTCAAGAGGTCCGATATACGGCGCGATGCTCAATATCCAGATGGTTGGGAAGGGACAGTGCTCAATCCAAGGTGTCCAGAAACGAACCAGCCTAATATGGTGCCATCATGGCTCGACGCCGCGGAAAATTCTATCACAGCTATTGTCCCTCAAGATCTCTCGGACCCCACCGCGAGGGCCTACCTGGAGATTATATACAAGATACCAGTCCCTGGGATGAACTTTAGACAGAGGTTGGGTCGAGTCTACAGTTGCGATGAATTTCCGCCGGCGTCTTTCATCGAAGGCGATGTTGGAACAGCCAGGTATGTTAAGCATTACACACTTCATCCTTGCGCGGGTCACTCATGTGTAGTCAGGTAAAACAAATCAAGAAGGCGATGGTGGTGCTGGCAGCACGTATTGTGCACCGTTCGGACATACCTGTGCCGGCCCTATCGTTGGGTCAGAGCAAACTTGGCAAGGCCTGATTCGTGGCCACTTGCGGAGAATCGTCAATAGGCACTTCGCGATGCACCCGACAATTCGAGTGACAACAGATCGCGCAGTAGCTTTTCGCTTTCGATTGCTGCCTGCTGCTCAAGGCGCAGCCCAGCGACACGCAGCCCGAGTCTACTTTGTCGATGCGACTGGAAACCAGCGGAAGACCGGAACGAGGGGTTTTCGTCGTCGCTCAGGCGAGTCCATCCAGCTACCGAATGTCAATGCAAACGCAGTGCAGCGACTAGCGTTTGCTGATAATTTCTCAACCGACGACCTTACGGAAATGGGCTGGGTGTGTTACTTGACTTCGCGATTTTGGGCATGGGGTTTGCTAATACTCCGTCAAGGTCTACAGCGGCGTCGTTGCTGATTACAACAGCACTGACATCTTCGTCGAGATGCCGAATGGCCAGTTGATTCCGGCAGATGACACCGCTTCTCTCGACCAGGCGGTCAAAGATTCTCTGACTTTGGTCAATGGAACTGTCTCACCCGACAGTGCTAATGATGCGGACGCTCTGCTCCTGTGCACGTAATTGCTCTTATCTCCACTAATACCTCCGAGCCTTTGGAGAGCGACGTGCCCACGTGGAGCATAACGGCAAGTGATGTTGATCAATCCCTAACCACCTATGACCTCGAAACCCAGCGAGAACCACAACAGGGCGTCATCAACATAATCGGTCTCAGCCAGCAATATATACTTGGCCAGCTCGGTAGCAACCAGACTCGAAATAATACTTTGATGCAGAACAGCACAGTATCCTCCCGCATACGACGAAATCAGAGCTTGAACATGCGAGCAGTCGATGGATCTGTTCAGTGTGGTCCGGGACAACCATGTCTCGACGGGTCTTGCTGTACGTAAATCCACATTGCTTTTCGCATCATCAATCTAACATTCGTTCCTCGCTTAGGCAATACGGACGGAAAGTGTGGTTTCAAGGGCAATAACTGCGGAGCGAAGTGTATCCCAAACTGCGACGCGAAGGCAATGTGCGGCATTGATTCGGCGGATGGAATAACTCATGCGGTCTGAAGCTCTGTTGTTCTTACTACGGCTGGTGTGGTACCGAGGACGTCCACTGCAATGATCCAGAACCCCAACTTGGTGCGTATCCTCGAACATGATTTGCCCTCACACTCGCTGACCTAGCCTTCGTCATCAAGCGAAAACTCCGTGTCAAGTCGGCTATGGTTCATGCGAGATCAAGCCCTCTCCGTCATGCGGAAAATCGTCCGGCACTACACGCGGTCGTCGCGTTGGTTACTACCAGGGATGGAACACTAGAGAGCGTCAATGCGACAAGGTTGCGCCTCGCCAGATCAATACGCGAGGCCTCACCCACCTCTTCTACTCCTTTGCATTTTTCCATCCGACGACGTTCGAGTTGATGCCGATGAATGAGGGCGACATTCCTCTTTACGGTGAATTTACCTCGTTGAAACGCAACGAACTGCAAACCTGGATTGCTATCGGTGGTGTAAGTAAATCAGCTTTCATCTGGGACATAGTCCCAAGACAAGCTTCTGCCCCAGCGTATCATTGCAATGTGCCCCAAGTGCTGATTTTGAGTAGTGGTCCTTCAATGATCCGGGTACCGCAACATACAGTGCTTATTCCGACATGGTCTCCACCCAAGCCAACCGTGCGGCTTTCATCAACTCCCTCATCAAGTTTATGGACACGTACGGGTTCCAGGGCGCAGATATAGATTGGGAATACCCTGCAGAATCCAAGCGAGGAGGCCGCAAAGCAGATACTGACAACCTCGTTCTGCTCATGAGGGAAATGCATGCCGCATTCGCTGGTCGCTATGGTAGTAGTCTGACCATTGCTCCAGATTATTGATACGACAAAGCACGATTCGTGGTAGGCACGCGCTAACACAGTCACAGGTACCTTCGTGGTGAGTAGGACAATCATTTGACACGAAGGGCTGTCAATGCAGTATGCTAATGCTTCGTCATAGGGTTTAAGCCGGCTGAGATGCAGGACTACGTCGACTTCCTAGGGTTCATGAGGCAGGTCCATATTTTCTCTATGCGTAAGATATGAGCAAAGCTGACCGGTGGTGCAGTTACGATCTTCATGGTCCTTGGGATGAAGACGTGAAGACGTGAAAACTCTATGATCCATCGTGCGACCGCAGACTGATATCATCGAGATTGAGAAGAACCTAAAGCCACTTTGGTTTGATGGCGTCGACCCCGCGAAGATAAACTATGGAATTGTATACTACGGCAGGACATACAAGCTCTCAGACCCATCATGGGACAAGATGGGGTGCCGTTTCATAGGCGGCGAGGCTGCTGCGCCCGGTTCTTGCACTAACTTCGCTGGCGTTCTCTCCAATCGCGAGATCAGAAGGACGATCAAAGATGATGGTATCCAGCCGTACTTGAATGAAACTGCCATGGTCGAATATTTCAAGTACAAGGGAGACAGCTGGGTCGGCTACGATGATGCTGAGACCTATGCAATGAAAGAAGCTTACGTTAATGACAGATGCTTGGTATGTATGCTTCTAAATTTACAATATCAGATAGCTAACAGTGCTCCCTAGGGTGGTATCATGATCTAGTCTATCGAATTTGACGACGAGACTGGTGGAGGTATTGGTCTCGACACCCCGAACAATTACAAGTCGCCAGAGTCAGCATCAATCATTCCGATAGCGCACACGACAGTCCCATCTGGTCAGACATTTACTCTAGGCCCGGGAGCTTCTACAGATGTGCCTCGACTTCCCAATGGTGGGAATCAGAATAGTCCGATTGGACCCGGGGCTGAGAAATGCAGTCAATGCAGCTTCTTCCGTCTGATCACGTCCACATGCTGCGGCACAGGAGGGTAAGCAGGAAATCTCTGGTATCTTAATTGACTACTTCGACTGATCACCCGTGTTTTGCAGATCTATCGGCAACCCTTTTCTAATTCCAGCTGGTGTGCCAGTTCCTATGGACATTCCGCTCCCGGCTGGGTTCATTCCAAGCCAGCCATTCAAAGATCCCAGTGGCAATACGATCTCAGCGAATCAGCCACTGCCGCAAGAGACCATCATACCCTGCGGGACAGTCTTTACTTAGCCTTTTATCATTGGACCTGGCACACCCCTGCATGAAGGTGAGGGAGATGATCAGAACTCTACATCTCCAGGTCTCATTTGGCTCTCTCACGACATCTGGAAGGAGCCGAACCCGCAAGTACAATGTTACTTCCAATGTACATTTGTCCTTCCGCCCTGGCCATCATACACGACGACTATTGATTACCCTCGGATTACGGTGACTGAAGATAATACCATTAAGACTACACTGACGTTCCCACCATTGACTATCAGTCGATGGGAGCCATCGAACATCGTCGTCAGCGGAAGGGCAAGCTGCACAACTTCATGTATCGATGAACAGAATAATCGACGCACCTCTTCTGTAAAGATCAGCACCACCACCATTTGGGCCCCAGTCCCTTACACCACGGATGGCACAATCAAAACAACTCGGCCTCCATCAACGACTGATGCCGGCGGCGGAGGTCGTGGTGGTGGTAAGCCACCTTGCCCTTGGCCAATCTGTCCTGGCCCACCACCTCCTTTGAACCTTCCCTCTCTCACCATCAATGTGGGCCCACCGAAGCCCACGGTGACGCCATGTGCCTATCCTGCCGCGCCCTGTACTCCACCAGGTACTACACCGCCACCCAACCCTGGAGAGACCGGCTTCCCAGACCCCGACCCCACCGAGCCAGCCCAAGAAGAAGTGAATGAAGAAGTCGACAAAGAAGACCTGACCTGCCGCGCTCTACCCTCGAACTCTTCCGAGCCCGGTGACGGCGACGCAACAACATCCAAGAAACCTGATCCAACCACCACGAAACAACCAGACCCGACGACCAGCAAGCAGCCCGACCCTACAACCAAGCAATCCCCGCCCAAAAAAACGCCCGGCTTCTCCAAGGACGAAATCAAATGCTACGACTCGGGCCAAGTCGCACGCCGCGGCCATGTCCTCACGCCCGTCGACGCATGGTGCGTCGCCAACAAAGGCAAGACGCTCAAGTCGAAATACTACTCTGGCGAGCTGCGCACCGCGTTCCCGTGCTGCGACACGCTGCATGAAGTCGTGCCTATCGAAGTCAAGTACAGCGTGGAAATGAAGGAAGGATGCAAGTGGAAAGTCGACGAAGCGACTTGCAAGGCGGAGTGGAGGAAGGTGATTGATGGGTGTGATAGGAATACTGCGGATCGGAAACAGGGTGGAAGATTGGTGGGGGATTGTGTTACTTGGAGGGTGGATCCGAATGCGTCATCGTGAGTGTGTTGATTGGGGTTGTTCTCTTTGTATATGTTTGTTTAGAAATGGAGCAGACCCGACCGTCTTTGGTTGACACCATTCGCCATGTCGTATTGCTATTATGCGGTGGCTGGTTTGGCGTGGAGAAGTCGCTACAAGGGAAAGCGCAGCCGAGCCTCGGACTTGCAGACTAGAACAGCCGACATCAACCCACGACACCACCACCCTTGATGTCAGCCTCGCAGACCGCCCGATGCAGCTGCCCCGCCCAGCTGAAGACGGCCTGTTGGCTGCCTGGTCAATCTATATATTTGATGATAACTAAGCCCCTGCACTGATCTTAACAACAGACATTACACCAATTCCCCTACTCCTGCTGCAATCGCGACTGCACGCAACCGTGGCGCGGTATCGAGCAGGCCTCACAACGCACTCAAGTCTCGAATAGCAATTTTCACAGACCTTTCAAGGTACGAAGCTCGTTACGAACGTGTCGACATCAACTCAACCCCGTGAACGCAGGGACAACCATGTCGCCCCCCTCCATCGTCAGCGCCTTCATCTCCCTCAAACCTCTCGAGCCCGTCCTCGTCTTCTCCAGCCCCGAAGACGCCGCCCTCTTCCAATCGCGCTGCAAGCAAGGCCGCATTTTGCCTAACGCGCGCCAATCATGGGTTTATCTGCCCATGCCAGAGGGGTTGCTGCGTGTGCGGACGGCGCGCATGGGCGATGTGGCGTTTGACTTTGAGCATGAGAAGAATGCGAGAGATTTTAATGGGAGTATTAAGAGTCTGGGCAGGATTTATGCGAGTCCAAAGGGGGATCATGGGTGGGAGAAGGTGGTGTATTTGGGGACGGAGAAATTGTAAGAATAGGATCTTAGGGTATGGTTGGGAGCCTCTGAAGTGCGTGCAAGATGGCTCTCTGCGTGCTAGGTGGTATAGGAATCTTTGCGCAATTTCGTTTTGCGATTGTTGATCCGCATCGTACTCGTTCTTCTTGTCTTTCTCCAAATCTGTGCTCGCTGTGGTCGCTATACGTGGACGACTATGTTCTTCTCGCATATCTCAGTCTCAGTCTCATGCAGCCGTTCGAGGTGAAGACCTTTTATTCATTCTCACTTGCGGTCACTGCGTGCTTGTCCAGGGACTGTTCGCGCCTTCCTCACTTCAGCGTCGTAACAACAAGCAATTTCTTGGCGCTTCCAACACTCTCTCTACGCTGCTCACCTCGCAATCTTTCTCGCACCACGTCCGCATTCTTTCAACGTCACCCGCTACTATCGTTTTCTTGTCCAACAACTTACTGCAAAAAACAAATCTACATCCGCTCATTCAGCATGTCCGACTCAGGTAGTAACGACTCCTCACCTTCAAGATCTAGACAGCAGCGCGCACGCCGTACGCTCGCCGACTTTCCGCTGTTAGAGAGGACCGCTCTTAGTATGAACCAACCGGATCTCGGCCGAGTGCTTAGGAGCCTGGGAGATATTGCCGGCCAGCTTTCTAGGCCCGACCACACGTTCCTCTCTCGAGAACAGCTTCTAGAAACGCTCCGACAGGGTTCAGCACCACGTGGGGTCGCCGTCAGCACCGCGCCTATTATGCCTGCTGAAACGGCCAAACCGAGCGAGCCCAAGAAGCCTGTTGTCACCCTCGTACCGTCACTTCTGGAGACTGCGTACAAGGAGGAAGACGATACCACGGGCACACCTAGGACGCTCGCGTACGTTCGAGCACAACGCGCCGTTCTCAAGTACCTCGACACCCAGGCTTCTGATACGCTTGCTCCGCACCAAGCCCGCAGATGGACGCAATCCATCAATCCCGTCAGCAAGATGCCGAGGGCCGAAGAGGCGCTCCGACTGTGCTACTACATGCGTTCACAGGGCTATGACACTGGCGCTCTTATCGGGCATGACACCAAGATAATGCAGCTGTATGTGGTCATTCGCACAGGGCCCGACAAGATTCTCTACTGGAAGCAGAACTTCTCGACCAACCAAGTTCTGTACACGGCTCCCTCAACTTCACGATCCGGTAGGCGCAATGCGCTGCCAGGAAATTCTGCAAACTTCGACCTGAGCATGGAGAATATGTTAGCCTTAACAAATGCACGGGCAGACCAGCGCGAAGCGGGGCTTGTTCGGCGACGCATGGGAGTCCTGCCAGCACTGAGCGAGCAACTCGTTGCCGCCCAAGCTCGGATCGATCAAGAGCTATCTCGCGAAGTCCCAAATTCAGCGTAAGTGCAACACTGTAACACCTGGAGAGACATCATACTAACATAGGCCCAGCGCCCTAGATGCCGCTATCCAGAACTTCGAAGCCATCCAAGCACGAATGACCGCCGCGCCGGCTCCTGCAGGAGCTCAGGAGCCCGAGACAGACATTCCTCCGCCGGCTCCAACAACACCTACACCCCCGTCCTAGCGGTACTGGGACTTGTCGCGCATGTTCGAACGCAATCGACCGACTACTCCTCCACCTCAACAACGTGAGTCTGTAGAAGTAGACACTGCGCGAGCCCTTGAGGAATCGATTTCTCCACGGGATACTCGCGGTCCTTCAGATAGCACTCTGGGCTTGACAGCGGAACAAGGTTGGCAATCATGGATTGAAGATATGCGTAGAGACAGGAGGCAGTTCGAGCAGCGACCAGAGCCAGAGTTCGAGCCTTTCGCTGCTCAAATGGATGAGATTAACAATCTCATAAGACAAGCACATGCACTCACGGATCGGGCGCATCAAGTCACAAGGCAGATGCAAGAGCAGAATGATCACATTCAGAGAACGACGGAGGAGGCCATGAGAGAGTTTGAGGATTGGACTGCGTCTGGCCGTGGATTTAGATGATTTCTTGAATAGCATGAGAAATCAATCGTCATTCTTGAATCACGTGGAAACACTCACCGTTCACATGGAGCTACTTTCGTGAACAGGGAGGTGCTTGAAGGTCATCGTTATGCTCACATTGTGATATAGATGGGGCATTGCTGCTGCCACTGATACTCGCATCAACACTCCCATTGAGTTCACATATACGGTCACGGCCTTGCATTATCATCACCATACAAGATTGGCGTGCCAAAACACTTTTATGAGTGCCCAATAACATCGCACTAATTACCCAGAAACTCAACACGCATCTAGATCAAGGAAATGTTGGACTACAGTAAGTTCTCGTGCTCAAGCCAATATGGCCGTCGAGAACCGTGTCAGCCCAGTGCAACGCTTACAGGAGGCAGACTGGAGATGCATCCAGCTCGTGTGAAAGGAAATTAGTTCCAGTCATAAGCCTCTGCCCAGATGGCAGAGGATGAGGGCATCCGGTCCGTTTCAAAGGAAGAGTGAAGGCCAGGGAAAGCGAGGAAGCTGTCGCGACGGTCGGAAAAAAAAAAGGGAACCGCACTCTGGCGTTTAGCTTCAGGCCCGGTCCAAATACCAAGACGCCCAAAATCTTTCATGTACTCCAATTTCGCGCGATCAACCGCGCGCGCACGAACGTGTGGATGCTATACGTCAGAGAGCTCTACACTCTACCACATCCGCCTTCCAGAGACCAGTTGTTGCTGTTCTGCCGGGTGCGCTTCGAATAGGTACGCGGATTACGAGCACGAGCATCCTCGTCCCAATGAATCGGCGATGATCGCTTGCGGGGTCGGTCGTGGGAAAATTCCAAGTTCGTAGGTGCAGAGTGACTTGCCTCAGTCGGTGTGTGCGAGAGATCCAGGTCTGTCGACGCGGAATGGTTCACTTTTATCGGTCCTGCAGATGCGACAGGGTCGTTCAGATCTTCATCTTCGAGTGAGGGATAGTTGGCGTCTTCGATGCGTGGACGATGTGGCAGGTCTGTCTGTGATACGTGCGGTGGTGTACTTTTGAGGATATCCTTCATCTCCTCATCCTCAGTGGCGTCTAGCTTAACGTCCGTCATTACCCAGTCCTCGGAGGTGTCCAGCTCTATTTCTTTGGCGGGCTCAGTCTTGGTAGACGATGAATTGGAGATCGTCGAGCCCGAGGATATGGAAGAGGAAATCTGCCGATGGTGCCTGGCATAGGCACTCAGCTCTATGCCGCCCCCCGCTTGCGGCTCGGACATTAGGTATGCCAGGTTGCAGTCGAGGAAATTGCGGGCGGTGGGAAAAATGAAGTCAGGAGTATACGCTGATAGCTCCACTGACCCACCCTCCACAGCCCATGTATCGTGCAGCTCCATCGCCTCTTGTGAATTGGCACGGGTCTTGTAGTCGAGGATGAGGCGTTGCATATCTTCGCGTACGTCGAAGGAGTCGAAGACGCGTCCGAATCGATGAGGAAACCGAGCGTTGAGTTCAATAGAACAGTCCTCTTCTTCACCAGCGAGCTGGTATCGGACGACGTGATCGATCAGAATCTTGCACATGTACCAGACAAACGGGCCACAAGGACCCAGGTCCCCGTCAAATCGATTGTTCCACCATTGGTGGGGACTGTTTTTTTGCGGTGACCACTCCCACTGCTGTTCATCTTCGTGGAGGATATGTAGTAGACCACGTATAGCCGTCTGTGCAATGATCTGCAGATCGCTAGGACGCCCGCGATTGAAGAGCGAATCGTAGTAGTATGCGCGCTTATGCACACGATCCAAAGCTGCAAGTGCCCAATGGGAACCGGCGGCGCCAGCATCGCGATCGGGAGCAGTACCGTTGTTTACCGGGACAAAGATCCACCTTTTGTCAGAGAAGCGAACTCTGAAGCAGTCGTAGGAGGCTTCTACCGCGTCGTCGTATCCGCAGCTCATGTAGCTCATCTGAGCAAACGTGGTACTCAAAATGTCAATCTTGTGGCTCTCGCATTCCATGCTTCGACGCAGGGCTTCCAAGGCCATGTCCAAGCCGGCGTCGCCCATCCAGCAGTCAGCGCCGTCCGTACGTCTCATGTTGAGGAACTCGTCGTTCCGAATCTTAGCATCGCCAAGCGTAAGGTACTCCCCATAATCGTATGGAGGGTTCCAAACGCGCCTAACCATGAAGTCAGGATACCGGAAAGGGTAAGGAAGATGTATCAGAGACATCGGTAGAGGGACTGGCTCAAGTTGGTGGCTCCGATTCCTGGGGTTGATGGGCTAGCAGTTGTTAGCGACGCGCTCACCGAGATCAGCATCGAGATATCCTCGAGCGTATAAGTTTGTGGGAACAATTTGCAAGGCTTGGTCCACGCGCGGTCAGGCCCGCCCTTAACCCGGCACACTTCTAGACACGCCGAGCTCCATGGCTTCTTGTAGCCGGTGCAGCCAACTGGAAGGGTACACAAGGTGGGCGAGCATTGGATCTTCTGCTTCACTTCATGGAACTATAGCTACTTACCTGAATCCGCTCTTGTCCATTATTGACAGCCAGTGGTACTATGACTGTAGTGCCCCAATTCTTGGCGGTGGTGACATCGATGGTATATCGTCTGGATAGTAGGGGCCGGCTGGTCGGTCGGGTCGGAACGAAGCGTTCGCGCTTGAAACCACGGGCTGCCGTAACGTCCATCGTGCGGAACTGCGCTCGCATGATCGGCGGTGTGCGCTGGAGGCCATAGTGCTCCCATATATCCTTCTGCAATAGTGATGGAAGTGAATCTTGCGATTGGGAGTCCATAGTGTGGGGCGATTCGTGAGGGTCACAGGTTAGGGCTAAGGCTGAGTGCGCGATTGCTGGGAAGAGGTCAAAAGGTGAGCGCAGAGATTCTTGAGCTGTACAAGTAGTGCGCGACGTTGAGAAACAAGCTAGCCGGTTATGGATGAGGAGAGGTAGGGTGCCGAAGTGAAAGCGGCGGTGTTTCCCCCGCAGCAGTTTGCCTTTGGGCAGTGTTGGTGATTGTCTCGTGCTCGGTTGTCGCGAGTGTGGAACAAGTGACACAAGTAGGAAGAATGAGTGACAGTTGAGATTGAGTGCCAGGGAGCATGGCGAGAGCGGTTGAGAGTTGGTCCCCAAGGACAGAAATCCGCGAGGTGAGAGCCGACCCACGGTTCCGCCAGGGTTTTTGACTTCTAAATTTGACTTTTCGGTAGCGAAAGAAACCGGACTACAAATCAGGGCCAATGGACTTCTCGTGTGTAGAGAAGATGCTGTGCGCGGATGGTATCATAGCTCGTAGCGCAGGATGTGAGCCATGGATACATCTTTCTAATGCTCGTGAAGCGGCCACATATGTCAAATCACGCCAACGCATCGTGATAAATGTGACCATTGTGATTCGGGGTCGCTCCCAAGGGCTCATGAGGCAGATGTGGAGAGTATGTCAACGGCTTCGACTCGGGCCGCTCGCTTGCAGTGGAGAGATGTGATGTCCAGGGCGCCTGCGTCTTTCAGTGTGAGTTGGAAGTAGCGAAGGTCAAGTCAACAAGACACGGGCGCTCTTTTCTCACTGGCGACAGGTGTGCCTACCAATTTGTTTGCCATGGCCAAACCCAGCTCCGCCTTACCAATACTCTGAAGTATCACTTCAGCTTCTACCAGCTTCCGCTCTCCAGTGGCGCGAATAAACGGGTTAAAGAGAATTTGTTGAACGATGGACCTCGGCACTCTCGGCGCCATCTCTATCAACAGGCATTCATAGCCAGGCGCGAACCAGTGGCGTCATGCAATACAGGACGATATATGCGCCCCAGTGTAGGATCCAGCTGCTCCGAATCCAGAGACTATGAGCGACCAAGATTGGGGGCAGTTCTTGGAGGGGCCGAGTGTCGATTGGGTTGCGCAATTTGCGAGCTTCGGCTGGAGTAAAGAATGGACATGCGGTTGCCACGTCATTATGCCGGTACTCGAATGCTTTGTGCATCTCGTAGCACGGCCTCTTGAGCAAAGAATCCTGCTCGTCTTTTTCCTCATGATGGTGCTTCAGGAAAGTCGTTGGCCCCTGTCGATTGGCTCCTGGCCACTACCAGCAATGTGGACGAACGATGTAAGATCGTACCACACACGATATTGATTCAGAGGCGGGCTTCAGATTGGAAATGGCAACGTTGTCTCTGTGAGTGCGTCGGCGGCGAGTCCTTGGCCCATAGCGAGGTCCGTGGCTTCCCTCACACGTCAACGCGTACAGACCTCACCACAGCCTCTTCTTATGGCGATATCGTCGCAGTGACCTCCATCCAACAACAGTCATCACGAAAGGGACAAGAGAGCACTGAGGAGATTGTAGGCAAGCACCTAGACGCAGTGCCATAGGTAGTGTTGAAGCTTGAATGAGTGACGCATGAGGGGAAGTCGCGATGCTCGGACCGCCGATCGTACAACGACCACGAAGCACGTTCCATCGCGAAGGAAACCATCCTCACAAAGTTTCCTCCCCTGTCTCATGGAACATCCGTGGCTCGCCATGCGCGATCCATACCGCATTATGTACTGCAGCCCACACCAGATCGACCCCCCACGAAGTATAGGTTAAGTAAGCTTACGTCACGTGTAAGCACCATTTCACGTATAAGGATGTGGCCTACACTCTAGAGGCTCAAAGATGCCGAGTATAAGTTTCGTATTCTGGCATCGCATCAGGCAACAGATCGACGCCTATGACTATAATACACTTCTCACCTCCTGCCGTCCAAGTTCAACGAAGCAGCTCCCACCAGAGTCGCCCTGCATCTCAGCTTCTTCAGCTCATCACTCTACCTCCTCATAACCTCCCCTTGCATCTGCATTCACGGCCAATCACTATGTCCCCACTATCCAGGATCGCAAGCTTCATTCTCATCCTCCACGGCCTTATCAACCTATTCCACGGCATCTACACCTTCGTTTCTCCAACGGGCTACATCGCCGCCACAGGCACCATGTTCACCGGCTCCCCTGACAAAGCTGTTCAAGCAATCGGTGCGTTACCTGCAACCTTTCCCACAATCCACGCTATGTACTAATGCCAGTTTTAACAGGCATGGGCGCTATCGGAATAGGACTGTATCAGGTTGTGTTTGCGTACCAGGGTAATCGCGCCCTGATACTCGCGACATTGCTGATGAGGTTGGGTTTCATGGGTGTTATGGCGCAGTGGGGAAACACGGGGGCTGTGGTGTATGATGGGGGGATTGTTGTGGTTTGTGGGTTAGCTTTGATGAGCTGATCTCTCACCACCGACGACATTATGATCTCAGGACGCGCCGCAAGACCAACAGTTTGCAAAAGGTACATTGAATACAACAGGAAGTATCGAAGAAGCGCTGCGGAGTATCAGTCTATGCCGCCAAAGGTATCATATCATATCCGCATCCCATTCCATCCTGCCAGCCATATCGTGGTATCATGTCATGTCTCCTCTCCTCGACGCTCCCTCTTGCCGTTCCTTATCCCCAGAATCATTTCTTCTCCTCCCTGTTCCCACCCCACATTCCCCCCAAATATCCGCCCGCCCCCTTAACACCCTCACCGACCTTGCCTCCAGCCCCACTCACACCCTCGCCAACCTTCCCTGCGCCCCCCTTCACCCCCTCCGCCGCGGACGCGCCATACCCGCCCAACGGTCCCTGCGCCTCAATCGGTCTTCCCTGATCGTCCTTGCCGCCACGCTCGGCGCGATTGACGCCCTCTTTAGACAGCGAGTCGCCGATGGGTTGGGCTAGGCCGCCTTTGCCGAACTGCCCGCCGACGAGGTTGTTGACGCCGTCTTGGAGGTTATCGACTTGGTCGATGCCAGTCACCTTTGTCTTGTCGAGGTTTTCTGTGCAGCCTTAGCGATTACTATCAAGTCGGGTGCGTGTAGGGCAGGAGAAGGGTTGGGGAATGAGAGGTGAAGTTGGAGGCAAGGGGTGGAGGAAACGTACGTTTTGTCGCGTATGAAGCTTTGTTATCTTTTGTGAACCAGCTCAGGTATTTGTCTTCGATCCACGGCATCCAAGTTTCGTATTTCTGGTTGTAGTATTCACCGGCTTGCTCTCTGTATGTCTTTTGTTCGGGCTTCTTGGTCTGGTCTGTCAATTTGTCCGTCATTGTGGCTGATTTCGTCTTTCAGATTTCCTGGTGGACAGCTCGATTCTTTGTGTGTTTACGGGGAACTTCAAAGGTATAGGTTATATGGTCAAGTCGACAGCATGTGAAGACCATCCACCAAAACTATGGCACCCCATATATATCCCCCCTCCCGAGATCTTGCATCATGCCCCACCTTGCAGCCTGTGATCTCATCCGCCATCACGGTTACAAGTTGGCAGGATCACGTTCGCGTTGCACTTGTAACCCTGTTGATGGGGTGTGGACAGGGGTGTTTGCGTCATACGTCATCGGGCTCAGTGAGCTCGACCACTTGATCGTCCCGCGTGGAAACCTGCAAGAACCACGCGTCTGGGATGTGCGCCGCTGAGCCAGCCACTCAACGTCGCGGACGGGACGTTGATCTGCGCCAGGGGCTTTCTCCGGTGTTGATGGTTGGGTCTAGGAATGAAGTGGTTGTGGTGGGTGCAATGGTGGGGTGGCTGTGTGCACAATCCAAGATACGATGAAGCAAGGGTCTTGCACAAGCAAAGTCTACGCGAAGATCGAGTACTGTAGTTGTTGAGCTCTGGGCATAAAGCACGGGATAGAAACACCCACCTGTCATGAAGTACGGAACTGATTGTTTCAAAGTGAACAATTCTCTTGAATATGTACATGAAGCATCGTGATAGATGCAAGACAATACTGGTATAAAACTAACTCCCAGTCGTGAGGCACAGGGCCCGGTTTGCAAACTCCTTTTCCCTCGAATGCAATCCTGTAAAGTGCTCCTGTGTTTCGTTCAAAATGCAAAGGCGTGCACTCAATGAGGCTCTGCCTGCAGTACAGATAAGACTCGTGTCAAACGATGCAGCGCACTATCAATCCCACCTCGCTTGGACGTTCCCAAGATATCGAAAGATGTTGATTCACCTCAGCATGTCGCGGTGATGTCTGAACTGCCGAAATGACCGATCCGACGCGACTCTGCTTCTCGGCGCTATATGCTAGATAATCGTCGAAGATGTCGGCGTGGAAACCGCGATATGTCCGGTATTGCGCGGGCCTGTGACGCGTCGTCCTGATAGAAAACTGGGCACGTAACGTCAAAAATCGTCAATATGTGCTGTCAACAGTTGTAGTCTTTTTCATGCTCACTCGCCAGTGCTATTGCCTCTCATACGCCTTCCTAGGCTCACACTGCGGTTATTCAGATCCGATATGCCCCCGATCGAGTTTCGATTGTTAGGATTCCGGTTCACCGCAAGTCGTGTGCGAGCTTGGAGACTGCCCGCAGCCTGCTTTTCGTACGCTGGAGAGCTCTCGCGATGGAAATCATAGCGTCTGCTGCCGTCTCTAAACAAGAGGCTGTTCTCGTTTCCACTGCCCGTGACCGTGGGACGGCGCAGACTAGCCGTGGACTGCAATGAGGGCGCAGGTTGCAGTTCGGGCAATGGTTCTCTCGAAGTGTATTGTCTACCAGTCAGTCGATTCTTGTCTAACGGCCGTATGGTTCTAAAGTCTGTCATCGCCCTAGACGGCGCTCGAATAGTCGGGTCTTCTTCGTCATCGTCCACGCTAGAACGGTTTCCATGAAGGCTCGTGCCGGCGCGTTGCAAGCGTGAAGGTTGTCGTTCATAATCGTAAGGCTCGTGGCTTGACTCGCGATGTGCTCCGTTTCCATTGCCCGTGAGCATGCTCGTTCGGCGAGCCTCAATACGATGAAGTGCGCGACTTGGGCTGATGTTTGACATTGTGTTGCTTTCAGGCTCGATGCTTTGCCTTATGGTGGGAGAGTCGCCGTTGATCTGAACGCTGGGACGCCGCGTTATTGTAGCTGCGGAAGACCTGAACGCAGGGCTTGCCAGGGCTGGCTTAGTATCACACATGGCGATGCACAATTCTGTCAAGCTTCGGCAGATGTTGTCAGCCTTGCGGCGAACCTGTCTGTCAGATACATTTGCGCCGCCGAGGATGGAGCTGGCGGAGTGGAGCGTGCCCTGAGGTCCTGCGCTGCCTGTCATCTCTGCGAGGGTGAGTGCTTCGGTTGCAGTCGACTCCAGTATGCGATAGACTGCTGGAGTAGTGTGCTGTCGTGCTTTGGAAAGCGCATCACGGAGGAGAGGATGGCTACGATTGCCTGTGTGGGCATCTACGGTTGATTCAGAGGGGGACGGATTTGTTTTGCGTGTTTGATTCGGGGACGAGGACACGGTCGTCGCAGATGTATTGGCCGTTCGAGGGCGTTCAGCCATGGCTTGAGAGATGACTTGTCCAGACGTCGCAGGTATTTTACCGCCGCCCATCTCGATCCTGCGAATGCGGGTCTTCAGCTCATCCAGTTCATCCCAAACAGACACGGCTGGTCCTGTTGAGCCGTGCGACTCTGTACCATCAGCACGAGATGAAGTCTCATTCTGTGCAGGTTCGACTGGGGGAGCTCTTGCATCATCGCGCGACGAAGAGTAGTGGCCCAGATTCGATGGTCTGTATGTGCCCGTCCTATTGGGCGGAGTGTGTTGTGCTTCTGGCTGGGATCCACGTCGTTTGCTGGTGAATTGGGCAAGGAAGTCGCGCGGGGAGAGATCTGCGTCCCTTCGAGAGAATGACGCTTTTGTGGATAGTTCAGGAAGACGTGCGCGCGGCGTCTCGAATGGACTAGCTGGCGACTGGGGCGGTCGCTCTTGCAGTGTCCTGGAGGAAGTAGGGACGTGCGAGACACGGCGGGGCTGCGTGCTTGATCTACCCTCAGTCGTTGAAGGTATTCGGCTCACAGTGGGTGTGGTAGAGCTTGATGGTCCTGGCGAGGGAGAGTGTAGTGCAGAGGGTGATGAGAGTCGGTTTATGCGGCCAATGCGCGATCGCAGCTTGTCGTGTCGAGTGAGGGTGTCGGCCTGGCGCTGTTTGGGTGCGTCGTCTTCGGCAATATTCAGGAAGAGGTCCTCATTCTGCTCGCCGTCCGTGCCTGAAGTGTCGGTGGCCTCATGCCCGCTCTGTCCTGCGCGGCGGTCTTCATGGGCCCCAGGCGGGCCGGAGCTGGAGTCATCGTCGGACGACTCGTCCACCGAGCTCGCCATGTGCTGAGCGGGGCGAGCACTGACGGCTGTGGAGGAACTGCGGCGTGGTGGTGGTGGGTTTGTTTGTTGTGGTTGCGGGGTGACTTCGCTCGAATTCTCCGATGCGTCCTTGCGCTGCCGGCTCGACTGCTGCGAGCCGCCGGGTGAGACGAGGCCAAGCTGCTGAAACTGCTGCTGCGCAAAGGCGTAGTCGTTCGGCTTCTGCGGCGTCCTGCGCGCGTAGTCCGAGTTGCCGCGTGTTAGTAGCGCGACAGGCGGGCCGCGCGAGGTATCATGTCCAGCGCTGAACGACGCGGGTGGTCGTCTCGTGGCAGGTGAGCGGGGTTCTGCGCCCGAAGGTGCGGGCTGGGGAGAGAAGTACGAGGGCGACGTCACAGAGGACGCAGTATTCGCAGTCGGTGTAGAAGGGTTCGTTACAGTTGCGCGCCGTGATCGTGATGATGCAGAGACAGTTGACGTGGTCGAGGGCAGGCGCAACAGGGTCGGTGTTTCTGGTGCAGTCTTGGTGCGAGAGTGCTTGGGCTTCTCCTTGACTTCCTTCGCTTGCTTGGGTTCCTTTGACTGGGACTCCGCCTTGTCGGCCTTGTCGGCCTTATCAGACTTGCGGTGTTGTGAAGCTTCCTTTGACGACTTCCGGGAATGGCGACCGAATAGCGGCATGGCTTACAGCTCAGATGTGCTGGCAGACAGGGTTCCGCGCGCTCAAGTCATGTAAGGAAGTCAGAGCGCGGCATGGCTAGACGACCCGCAATTGCGCAAAATGTCGTCTCATGTCTCGCATTGTCAATGTATGGGGAGTTAGCAAAGATGCCGCTCCCGCGATGATGCTGGGGTGCCATGGCCTTTGACCAAAAGGCGACTTGTGGCTAGAGGCGTTTGGACCACTCCTGCATGAGAGGTCACAGTGATCGCATTGGCAAATGAGAGCCCACCGCCAGTTTACAAGCGTTACTTTTGGTCATGGCACGTTACGTGCTGCTCCTCAGGGCTTCCCAGCAAACCCAGTCATGCTCAACCCTCGTTAGCGATACTTGAGTCCATCTTTATGCTCTTCAAGCCTTGCAAGTCCCGCGCTATGGTCAGCACTGGTTGCAACGGCTGGAAAACGACGTCGTGGTCTGTGTGCTGATCGTCCGATTCTGTGTCCCGAACAGCGCCAGCCTCGTTCCAGCCGGCCAAAAGCATTTCAACCTCACTGATATCGCCCAGCCATCGCTTGCCTTCACTACATGCAAGACTGGAAAGTAGTGTGGGAGAGGTGTTATACTTGTGGCGAACTTGCTTGCTTGAGTGACTGAGCTCCTTCGTCGGATCTCCGATCATGGCCTGCCATCTGACTATCAGTGTTTTCGCGAAGCGTTCCTGCATATGCACATCCTTGCCCGCGCGGCTGATGCAGAGGCATCTTAAGCGAGTTGTACCAGCAACGAGTATGCAGGTCTTATCACGCACTTTTTTTGCTTAGCACTGTCGTGCATATTCTCAGGAGTATGAAACAGTGATAACGAGTTGGGTGCATTCGACATATTTTTGACGTTGCGAAATTGCGTCCAGTAGGAAATATTTGGATGAAGTTGTGCAAGTAAAATGAGAACGGTGGTTATCCTCAAGATCACGAGGCGACGAAGGCAGCTCGCATAGCAACGTCGGAGTCCAGATGGATCCTAGGATTACACGTTTCGCCGGAGATCTGCGTGGAGAGCTTAAGATACATGGCGGAAGGGGCCCCTCAGGTGAGCGAGTCACGTGAGATCGGAGCCTGGCCAACGTGATTGCCGATGCCTGATAATTTGCGAACCCTCACCTCCTCGACGTCCACTTCACGCGGCCGCGCAGCGATAGATCTACCGCACCCGCACCACCCATGATGTCGGTCGCAACTCTTTCGAAGGCGCTTCCGAAGCCAAGATACACTGGCGAGGAGGAGGAGCTCACCCGCAGCACGCGCGTTCTGACTGCTGAGCAGTATGAGACACAGGTCGCCAGGAGGCAGAATGGCCCGCCTGCCTACGGTGCCAGGAAGAACTGGAGACCTCGCTCAGCTGAGGACTTTGGCGATGGCGGTGCTTTTCCAGAAGTACACGTTGCGCAATACCCGCTCGATATGGGCAAGAAAGGCGAAGCAACCAAGTCCAATGCTTTGGTGCGGAGAGTCGACGGCGAAGGCAAAACCAAGTACGACGAGATCGCCAGACGCGGACACGGCGACTCGAGGATAGTGCAGGCTAGCTTCAAGGACCTTATACCGCTCCGGCAACAGGCAAATGCTGGGGAGCTGGACTTATCTCGCCCAAGTCAAGAGGTGGTACAAGCTACGAAGGAAAAGACAGAGCAGGCTCTGATGGCGCTTGTATCGGGCCAGACTGCTGCGCAACGACCGAAGAACGTGCAGGGTCGCAAGAACGACGAACCCACATTCGTACGATACACACCAACAGCGCAGATGGGCGAGGCACAAGGCAAGACGCGCATCTTCAAGATTCAGCAAAGACAGATTGATCCACTTGAACCACCAAAATTCAAGCACAAGAGGATACCGCGCGGCCCGCCATCACCTCCGCCGCCAGTACTCCATTCGCCACCCCGAAAACTTACAGCGGAGGATCAGGAGATGTGGAAGATCCCTCCTCCCATCAGTAATTGGAAGAATCCGAAAGGATACACTGTGCCATTAGACAAGCGACTGGCTGCTGACGGACGAGGTCTCCAGGACGTTACCATCAACGACAAGTTTGCTCAGTTCGCTGAGGCCCTTCAGGCCACAGATCGTCACGCCCGCGAGGAGATCAAGCAGCGTGCAGTCATGCAACAACGACTGGCAGAAAAGGAGAAATTGCAAAAAGAAGAGCACCTGCGCAATTTGGCGAAGCAAGCGCGTGAGGAACGCGCAAACGCATCCCGCCGTCGCTCGACCAGCGACTCGGAGACTGATTCTGAGGAGGAGGCTGTGCGCAAGCGACAGGCGGAGCGTAAAGAGCGTCGTGAGGACTTTCAACGAGAGATGCGGCAATCACGTATGGGCACGGAGCGCAAGATACAGATGCTCGCTCGTGAGCAAAACCGAGATATATCAGAAAAGGTTGCTCTCGGTCTCGCGAAGCCTACCCAAAGTGGCGAGTCGATGTACGATTCGCGGCTGTTCAACCAGTCCAGTGGATTTAATGCTGGAATCAACGAAGACAACCACTACGACAAACCCCTATTCGCGGCGCAAGATGCGATTAGCAGCATCTACCGTCCGAGCGTGCAGCAAGATGATGGAGAAGATGATGGGCAGACATACGACCGCATTACAAAGTCCAGCAAGTTCGAAGTACTAGGCAGGGCGAAAGAAGGCTTCAAGGGTGCCGATCTTCAAGAGGCTCGCGAAGGCCCTGTGCAATTTGAGAAGGACACCGATGATCCGTTCAACATCAACCAAATGATCAGCGAGGTCCGAGGTGAGAAGGGCGAGAAAACGGGCGAGAAGCGCTACGGCCTTGTAGAGCCTGAAGGGCGATCAGCCAAACGTGCCAGAGTCGATGATGACAGCGATTGAGGAGGCATTGTGAGCAGGGAACAATCAGCATTCATTTGGGCGTTTGTGAGCGTAATATTCCTATGGCTTGTTCATGCTGCAAGCCATCATTGTAGTCAGTCATCGGCAGCATGGCAGATATTGGATAGCGAATAGGGTACTCAGCCTCGAGCAATTGGACGAAGGAACCGGCTCACTCCGGATTAGTCCATCTTTACTCTGCTAGGACAATCATGTGCTGAGTGGTTCCTTCCCTGGTGATATCGAATACGCGTGTCAGACTGCTACGTGCGAAGGGTTGAGACGACTATCCTCAAGCACATTTTGGGTACACACAGGTTTAATGGGGTGTTCCGAGTGTGCCCAGCCGTGAAACTCGCATCCAATACCGATTGCCGCTTAAGCGCGACACGGAATCTTGCCGCACTTGCTTAGACAGCAGAAACCTTTCTAATGGTTCTGCTGGTGCGAGGCTCTCCATATCAGCTTAGGAATGGTGGTGGGGCGGGCGCCGAGAGTATCGTAGCAAGAAGGTGAACGGTTAGTCGCGTTGGGAGCATGAAGGGCATGCTTAGGTTTATGGTTGAGGGAGACGAATACGTAGACACGAGGGTTCATCATCGTGCCAGGACTGAACCTCAGGCCCCTTAGTACAACCAGAAGTGTCTCCCATGGCAGTCGGAGCTCATAAACACTGTTTTGCCTTTGTCTTCCGCAGCCTTTGCCGCACCGGCTTAGACAGTCTGCAGAAACCTTTCTAAGGGTGCGAGGCTCGCCATATAAGCTTACATACGCAACCGATCAGATCACATCCAATTGGCTCTCGGGACCTGCACAATCCTAGTTTCGGATAGCGCACCTCGACCGACGACAACTCCCGCAGCGACACGAACCACACCACAACCTGCGGCGGCTCCACAGCCCCGCGTGATCCTGCTGCTCCAACTGCGGGCCTTGAAGCTTTAAATATGGCTGAAATGCCCTCGGAGAAGGTCTTCCTCACTTACCAGCTAACATCTTGGGCCGATACAAGCACATAGTCCTCTCTACACTGTGACATTTGTTCTACATACTACTTTCTCCCAAGAAATCTCATTCCACAATGGCGACCAATGGCGCGTCAACGAACGGCGCGAAGAAGCACAAATACAATCCAACCTTCACACAGACCGTCATCAATGCGACAGGGCCCAAGGCTACACCGCGCGTTCGGCAGCTTACTGCGAGCTTGATCCAGCATCTCCATGACTTTGCGAGGGAAAATGATCTTACAGTCGACGAGTGGATGCTTGGTGTAGAATTGGTACGCATTCTTGCACCGCAAAATATATTTGATCGGTATCTTAGTGCTGACTGCGCATAGATGAACGAGGCCGGTAGAATGTCTGACGACAGGCGCAACGAGGGTCAACTCGTATGCGACGTTCTCGGACTCGAGTCTCTCGTCGATGAGATTACCTTCAAGCTCGCGTCCGATGCGGCCGACGAACCCACCGCGACTGCCATCCTCGGACCTTTCTACCGTCACGACGCGCCGAAGCTCCCAATGGGCGCATGCATAGTCGACGAAAAGACCAACAAGGAAGGCGACAGGACATGGATGCACGGCACAATCACCGATTTTACCACCGGCAAGCCCATTGAGGGCGTCGAAGTCGACGTTTGGCATACCGCGCCGAATGGTCTGTACGAACAGCAAGATCCCGATCAGCCAGACATGAATTTGAGAGGAACACTCACAACTGGGAAAGACGGAAAATACGACTTCTACTGCCTGAGGCCTGTACCGTATCCGATTCCGTACGATGGCCCAGCTGGAAAAATCCTGAAGGCGCTGGACAGGCATCCTTACAGGCCGGCGCATATTCACTTCTTGGTAGGTCGCACTCGCATTTTCACGACTTCTGCTAATAAACCATCAGCTCAAACACCACGGATATAAGCCCATTGTGACGCAAATCTTTGACCGCAACAGCAAATACATTGAGGACGACGCTGTATTTGCGGTGAAGGACTCCTTACTTGTTGACTTCAAGCCGTTCCAAGGTGACCCAAAGGCAGACTTTGAGTTACCGTACGACTTCAAGATGGCGAGCTTCGAGGATGCGAAGAAGCATGGCGTTGCGGGTGCTACACAACCAAGCACCGCGTAAAGTCGTAGAGGTGTGAGCGTCGAAATAGGGCTTTACATTATTGTCTCGACAGCAAACCATCAAGCTGATTTCGCAACATTTCTGGCTGTCTCCAGTCTATTTGTCCCTTAGCGTGCTCATTCCGAAACAAGCGTCGTTCATTCCGAGGGAAGGCCGACCCCCGCATTCTATGACATACTACTGGACTGGCCGCTTACAACCGAATACCGCGGCTGTGGAGTACGCTCTTACATGCCCTACGGTAGTTTGTGGCTGCTACGTCTTCGTGAATTTGAGCTCTTCTAACGTTCTCTCACCCACTACCCTTGCATTGATTGGTGCTGCTTTCGCCAAGTTCCAAACGTCGGCTGAGATTGCTCTAATAGTGACCGAGCTAAGGTATCAACGTGAATGATGGCTGCTTAGAAGCGTAAGCTGACAACGATAGATATTCAATGCTTCCGTGTATAAGACATTGCGTGTACTCACCTTGATTGAATCAATCAGCAATATCCACATCCACATTGTCAGGCCCATAGTCGAATACCCTCCATCATCATCAAGAGCTAGAGTTAGCCATGGGCGAGATGCCATCAGGAAAGATCACTCTTGGCCGGTACATGTGGGAACGAATCCACCAAATTGGCGTCGACACAATCTTCGGAGTACCAGGTGATTTCAACCTCCAATTCCTCGACTCTCTCTTCCACATCGATGGTCTCAAATGGACCGGCAATCAGAACGAGCTGAATGCCGCATACGCCGCCGATGGATATGCCCGTGTCAAAGGCGTACCAGGATGTTTCGTAACCACACATGGTGTCGGTGAACTCAGCGCCCTCAACGGCATTGCAGGTTCCATGTCAGAACAAGTCAAGATCATTCATGTTGTTGGACAAACGACTAGGGCTATGCAGAAGAACCATATGATGATACATCATTCTATTGGGAACAAGCCAGATCACCAGATATACAACAAGGCGTCCGCCGGACTTCGTTATGCTGCCGCCGAGCTATGGGATATTGAGACAGCCCCTGCGGAGATTGATCGGGTGATAAGAGAGTGCTTCCTCAAGTCCGGTCCTGTGTATATCTTCCTGCCACTTGATCTCTCCTCCGAGCAGGTCGATGCCAGTCTGCTGGACAAGCCCATCAATACAGAGCCAGACGTCAACAAAGCAGCACAGGAGAAGGCGGTCAAAGCCATCACTGATGCACTGCAAGAAGCGAAACGCCCAACTGTCCTAGTCGATGCATGGACGCAGCGTTTTGCCGCAGTACAAGAGGCAGCAGCACTTGTCAGGAAACTCAACGTCCCTTTCTTCTCAGCGAACATGGGGAAGGGCGTTGTAGACGAAAGCGAGGAAATGTATGTTGGCGTCTGGAATGGTGAGGTCAGTACACCTGGTCTTAAGGAGGTTGCCAAAGCCGCAGACCTCGTCGTAAGTCTCTCCTTTGCCTTTTTCAAAACTCCAACTGAATTTCATGCCTGTACAGATCACTCTAGGCTACATCCCCTGCGACACCAATGCCGCCGGCTTCTCGCGCAAAATCTCCGACTCAACCACCATCCACATCAACCCCCACGACGTCGTCGTCCTTGGCACCACCTACCCAAATACATCCATCAAATCCCTCCTCGCAGCACTCACATCCGCACTCCCATCCACACCAACACACACCATTCCCAAACCCACCCTTCCCCGACCGCGCACGCCCCTCGACCACGCCGCCACACACCTCACCCAATCCTTCCTCTGGCCCGCCATCGAAAATTTCTTGCGTGCGGGAGACTGTATCGTCGGCGAAACGGGCACATCTAATTTCGGCCTGTGCGACATCACATTCCCGCCTCGCACGCGCTTCATCACGCAAATCTACTACGGCAGCATCGGGTACGCGACGGCCGCTACACTCGGTGTCGAGTGCGCGCGTCTCGAACTCTCATCTTCCCACTCTAGTGCCGAAGAATCAGGACGCACGGTGTTGATCACGGGAGATGGAAGTATGGCGCTTACGATCCAGGAAATCGGAACTATGATCCGGGAGAAACATAAGAGTGTTATATTCGTGATTAATAACGCTGGGTACACGGTTGAAAGATTGATATGGGGCGCGCGACAACCATACAACGATATCGTGCCCACCTCCTACGCACACTTACTCCCGTTATACCACCATCCAGCCCCCGAGTCCTCATTTCATCGCGTCACGACCAAGGAGGAACTAACAGCAGTATTGGCGAAGAAAGAGCTACAAAGCCCAGAGCACTTGCAGCTGGTGGAATTGGTGCTGGATAAGTTGGACACGAGTTGGCGCTTGGGCACGCAGTTGGCGTGGAGGAGTGAGGAGCATAGGAAGTATCTGACTGACGAGGGGTTTGTGGATACGTATGGGGGGTGGGGACTGGAGGGGAGTGCTGGAGGGGATGTCAAGTGGAGTTAAGGGTGGAGGGGTGGATAGAACAGGGTTGAGTTGGAGGGTGGATGAGGCCAAGGGTCAGTAAAGTAGTCGGAGGTTTGAGGGCAGGTTGGAAGATTGAAGGTTCGACACGAGATCGACCCAAAGGATGTCGGTGGAACAAGATGCGTCGTAGTGCAAGAGGCGAGGGCCAGAAACATGGAAGATAAGCATTGTACAGTCCTACATTTCCTCATCATGAAGGCTGAACGATTAGACAGTAGTGATTGGCGAACGATGTTGTTCATTTGGCTTAGGTGACGTTACGTTGGTATACTGTAGAACTTTGCAATTATGTAACGTCCCACGCGTGTAGATCGTAGAAGTAGCATACCTTTCGGTATACTGAATCGCCCAGATATAGCTGAGTAGGTGCACCCAACAACGTCAACTTAATCACAACGCCTTCGTCCTGTAAATCGCCAAAACAGGACCAACAGATGGAGAAGACAGTTTCCTATTGACCAAGAGGGTATTTTTTTGTGTGTAACTTGTGTTGCTGTTGTTGTGTTCTTCAAGTTCGAAGTCATCACGTTAGCTGGATTTATCCAGCTTTTTCAGTATAGGTACTGAGAGCATGCTTGGTCCATACTCCACGCCCACCCAAATCCCAAGAAGCGCTCCATACTTGCATCACCGGAAGACCCTACATGCGCCTTTTGAACATTGTCAATATGCTGGCTAGCCATTGATACATGTATCCGACAACATTTCGGTTGTGGTGCTTATCCGCTATCCGGCTCGCGCAGCATCCGCCATCCGAACTCACGGGCATAACTCCGCTATCGCAGCACTGAGCTGGGGATGTTCCGAGCAGGATGGTGAAACGGTGGAGTATGGTGTCTTCTGCTCAGGCTGTGTGGCTTGCGGTCGACTCTCCGTTGATCTTAGATGTGCAAGTTGTCTGTGTTGATCCAGGCATGAGACTAAGATGTGCACGTTGTGTGACAACCCGCGTTCTTCCGCTCGGCATAGGGCGCGTGAGGGCGTCCAATTGCGAGTCAGCGGACCATGGCCCCGCAGAATGTGCTTTTTCCTACTCCAGCCCTATCAAAGAGAGCAGGGATTCGAACTTCACAATCAAGTCCGAGAGTGACAATTTTACGTTACTTCATTTGCGCTAATATACACTTTTCACTTTCAAGACCATCCCATATCCTCATGTCCTCGGTAATTGGATCACCAACTCAACATCCGAGCTCGACCGCTCAGTGCGGTAAATATTCACATCCGTCGACTTCTTAATCGACCCAAACGGCAAACTATTCTGCCTCTTACTTCCCGTCTTGGTTGAGTGATGGCGCATGTACGACCCCTTGCTGAGTCCGTCGCCCCTGCTGCCGAATGTGCTGGCTTCGCGGAAGCGGCGGAAGAGTTTGTGGCTAAGCGCGTGCATGGCGGGCATGCAGGCGACGACAGTGAACAGGTTGGATTCGGTTGTGCACCAGTAGAGACCTGAGGTGTTGTCGTCTGCGAGTGATGTTAGTGGGTGTAAATGGTGTCGAGATGGAATGAATGGGAACGTACAAGTCGGATTTTGCGTCTGTGCGAATTGCACAAAGGACCAGATACGAAGACAACTAACGACCGTGATGACGAAGCCGACGCAGAACATGGACATTATCTGTAGCTTTTTCTTGTGCGACATGTTCAGCTTGTACAGCATGGGCAGTGGCATGCTGAGAATAGCCAAGTCGAGGAAGATCTCCAGCGCGCCGCGGACGAAGCCGAAGAGGCGGACGTCGACCCCGCAGTATCCTTGCATCTCGCCTTTCCAGCCGTCCCAGAAGAAGTGGACGGGCGTGCACTGGAAGACCATGGAGAAGACGTTAGCGATGCAGAAGCCAGTGACAAGGCCGATGAAGATCCAGACTACCAGGCGCAGGCGGGGCTCGACCATGATGCGGAGGTAGAAAGCCAGGATGGAGAGCTGAACCAGGCCTTCTGCGAGCATATACATGAAGTAGGCAACGTACAGCCATTTCAAGCTCTCAGTGATGTTGTGCGGTGTGATGCCCCACATGTCGCGTCCGAAACCAAGCTTTGCTGCAACAATGACTGGTGCGTTCATGCCAATGGATATCAACTGGAAGTGGAGGTCAGCATATGTTGGTAGACATAGTATAGCATGTTGAAAACTTACTGCTGATAGTCCAATTAGCAAATCATCCATTCCGAGCTGTGCCTGCGCGGAGATGGTGCGGTCCGCCAGTCGCAGAATCACCATCAACATGGCGAGACTGCCAATGCTGGCAGTGACGCCCAGCAACGTAGCGCTGTGGTCGCGGATGGGGAGACCACATGCAGCGTAGGTCTGGTTCGTTGCTTGTAGGACTTCAATTACTGTGCAGTTGGCTGAATTACATGCTGCCGCCGCAGTCATGAACACAGTGTCTGCACAAAGACAGCTGAAGTCGCTTGGCGAACATGACGACTTCGATACTGTCGCGAGGACGCACTTTGACTGTGATCTGATTCAGTACAGGTCAGTAATGAGTTTGAGACACGGCTTACAGCACATGATGGCAGCTTTGCTAGGAACTCCTGCTGGGCAAGGACACCCTGAGCTAGCGCTCCAAGTGACAAGATGATGCTCGAGACCCTCATTGCAACGGCTTCAAAGTGGAGCAAAAGTTAAATCCAAGTTCCCTCCTCGCGCAACAGGAACCGCCAGGACATCGAGCCCCTCAAATATGAGATTTTTACATAGGAAAGTCCCTAGCAAGGGGCCCCGAACGACGACGTTCCTCTTCCTTGTAGCGTAGCTACCGCGTCGTAGCGTAACGAGCAACATGTGCACGTTCAAACTTGGCCCTTGAACTAAGGTCAAGGCCATCGCCAGGGTTCATTTTAGGCCTTATCGAGATGAGGCCCACTGACGTGAGGGAAAAGGAGCAAAGCGTCGTGCTCTAAATGAGCGAAAAAGCACCAAGAGCCTCGCCCGGTCGTTATCGGCGACCATGGACAGGCACTGACAGGGGAGGATCGTCAAAACTGGGAACCAAACGTGGCGTTGGTGAAGCGGCTCGGGGAGTAGAATAACGGGGCCGTTGGCGTGTCGAGCTAAATTGGGCTAGCTAAAGGTACACCTGAATGTCGAGATAGAGGCATTGACGTTCAAGATGAGTACACGACTCGTCCGCATTCAAGAAGAGGAAAGTGTCTCGAGTGAAGTCAAGATGCGGCGTCGACATCGCTGATGGATCCTTGCGGTTCCTGGGAATCCTGGACGACGAAAACTCGGTGGGTGCTGCAACATGCCTCTAAGCGACCCGGTGCAAGGGTACAGCCAAGGGTACAGCCAATGACGGAGCAGAGGTAGGAGTGCACCGTGCAGTAAAAAAACTCTCCACCCCAGTTTTCCTAATGCAGGACAGTCCGAAAGGAGCGCAACGCGAAGGAAGAAGCATGGTTGTGACAGGCCCCGCCATCTCTACAACGGCAGAGGATCATCAAGCTTCTGCAATTGCCGGTGCTCGTGCGAGCCATAAGAAGGCAAGAATGGCCGTTCGAGCGATTGCGACTCACGATTGCGAGCTTTCGCCGACTTTACCGCCTCGTTTTGGGCCACCGCGGGACTTTCCTCGACGGGAACTGCGGACGCTGAGACCAACTAAGACGCCTCGCCTCATCCCGTTCTTGCTATTCCCCCTCCTGCGGGATGCGAAGGCTCCGACAGCAGCTAAACTAGCGGAGCGACACGACTAGACTAACGACTCATTCAGGCCTGTAGCTCCGCGTATGCATGCGCTGATGAGAAATGTCGAGATAATCTTTGGGTCGATAGGAATGCCGTTGTCCATTTGGCCTTCTTCACTGCACTCCTTCGAGCGCGACATCTTTTTGAACTTCAAGCACCATGGCCATCATATCGCTAGGCCTGCTGGGCCTATTTGGCGTTGCCATCGCATACCTGATCAATTACTTGGCTCGCTCGAATCGGAATGGCAGGCCTTTGCCTCCAGGACCAAAGGGTCTGCCGCTGCTTGGAAACGTCAATGATCTGCCAAAGCCTGGAATGCTCGAGTGCCATCACTGGGCACAACACAGGGAGCTCTACGGTCCCATTAGCTCTATCACAGTGCTTGGACAGACTTTCGTGATCATCAACGATGCTGAGCTTGCGCTTCGGCTGCTGCGAGACCGATCGGCGTCCTATTCGGCTCGTCCTCATATGGTCTTCGCAAGCGAGATGTAAGCTTAGGTTTTGTTTTTATGCAATGTAGACATCACTGACGGGCCGCATAGGATTGGTTGGAAGAATACTCTTGCGTTTAGTGGTTACACAGATACCTTCAAGCAACATCGTACCAACATTGCCAAAGTCGCGGGTAGCACTACCTCGTTAACTGTCTTCAATCGTGTACAAGAAGAAGAGGCTGTCCACTTCCTGATCAACCTTCTCAATTCCCCGCAAGACCTGTTCGATCACATCAAGAAGGAAGCTGGTGCTGTTATTCTCAAGATCACCTATGGATATACCGCCGAAGCCAAGGGCAAAGACTATTTGGTCGACATGGCCGGTCAGACCATGCATGAGTTCTCCGAGTCGACCATTCCTGGCAAATGGCCTGTCGACATCATGCCTTTCTGTGAGTAGTCTTGCAGTCGTCTGTCAATGTTTATCTAATAAGATCAGTGCAATACCTTCCCGACTGGATGCCCGGCACCGGCTTCAAGAAAACTGCACGCGAAATGGCCGACCAACTCCAAAAGACCACCAACCAGCCCTACGAATTCGTCAAGCAACAAATGCGCGAAAAGAAGCACAAAACCTCCTTCCTCTCCGAGGCCATTGACAAACTTGGCTCCGATGCTCAGGCAGAAAACATTCACAAGTGGTCCGCATCATCCATGTACCTTGGCGGCGCAGACACCACCGTATCTTCCCTCATGACCTTCTTCCTCGCCATGACACTCTTCCCCGACGTCCAAAAGAAAGCCCAAGAAGAACTCGACCGCGTCGTAGGCGACCGCCTACCCATGAGCGGCGACAGAGATAGCCTACCGTACATCTGGGCCGTGGTGCAGGAAACACATCGCTGGCATCCCGTTGCGCCCATGGCGATCCCACACGCAAGCACAAAGGAAGACATGATCAACGGCTACAGGATTCCCAAAGGCGCGCTTTTGCTACCGAATACGTGGTGGTTCACGCACGATCCGGCCGTGTACCCTGACCCCATGGAGTTCCGGCCTGAACGCTTCATCGAGACCGCGACGCACAAGGCCGAGCCCGACCCACGCACTTGGACATTCGGATACGGGCGCCGCGTGTGCCCTGGCCGATATGTCGCTGACAATGCATTATTCATCACCATCGCGCAATCACTGGCTGTATTCAAGATCGAGAAGCTCAAGGAGAATGGCAAGGTTGTGGAGCCGGAGGCGAAGTTCGAGCCCGGAGTTGTGAGCCATCCGGTGCCGTATCGCACTAGTATCATGCCCAGGAGTGCGGAGCATGAGAAGAGGATTCGTAAGGCGGAGCAGGAGTTTCCATGGGAGGAGAGTGATGCTAAGTATTTGGAGACGCTGAAATGGTAGAGGTGCTTGTGGTGTAAGGCATGTTGTAGTGACTTGGAACTTCGATATAGACTGGGTAGAATTTGTAACAATCAGCAGTATACAGTTCGCCATTTTCTCTTTTTCGGTCAAGAACTTCATCCTGCGTGGTTTGCCCTCCATCATTTTCTTCCATCTGGACCATTCACATCCATCGCGCTGGCTAGCCACCATTGACTATCCGGCGCCGTCCTTCCGATTTCGGCATCATCCATATGAACCATGTCAGAATCTATCGCGCCACTACCATTGCGCTATTGCGCGTTCCGCAATTTCCCGATTCACTAGTGCTATGCCCAGAAGAGATGGCTAATGACGTCGACTCGCTTGAAGAAGAGCGACTCGACCGTTTTGAGCACGTTCAGAAGCTCGGTTCAGACGGGGGATTACCGTGGTGCCCGGCCATCCGAGCCACCCGGCCGTTCGAGCCACCCCACCTAGACGACAACCAAACTTCAACAAGCGATAACTCCACCAATATGAGCTCAATTGAGGCTGCGCTTGCAGCTATAGAATCTGAGGCCTGATGAAAAGCTTAGTTATCGTCAGATTGCAATAGAGTATCACTGCAATCGTACAACGCTTGCGCGAAGACACCAGGGCCGTGCAGGCTCACGCAGTATTATGGCAGAAAATCAACAGGCTCTCCACCCCCAGCAAGAGCAGGAGCTTCTACGATATATCAAACAGCTCACCGAGCGAGGCTTACCACCTACCTGAGCTATGATACGACGCTTTGCCTCAGATATCGCGAAAAGAGAGCTAGGAAAAGGCTGGGTTGATTGTCATATCAAGCGACACGAGGTTGATCTCATCTCACGCTGGGCAACTGGAATCGATCGATCGCGCTACCAGGCTGACTCTCAGTCAAAGTATAGCCTCTAATTTGAACTCCTACGCAGTAAGATCATCCAATACAATATTGAGCCTTGCCACATGTACAATATAGACGAGAAGGGCTTTATGCTAGAAGTCCTTACTCGTTCAAAGCGGGTGTTCAGCAAGAGGATGTATGAGGAGGGAAAGATCAAGGCTCATATTCAGGATGGCAATCGAGAGTGGATAACGCTGCTAGCCTGTGTATGCGCGGATGGATCTGCTCTTAATCCTGCGATCATATACCAGTCAACCTCAGGCTCGCTCCAAGACTCGTGGCTTCAAGCTTTTGATCCCGAGAATCATTAAGCTTTCTTTACTGCCTCATCATCTGGATGGACGAACAACGATATAGGCCTAGCCTAGCTCAAACACGTGTTTGATCGCTTCACAAAGAGCAAGGCTCGATCGAGCTATCAATCACTCATTCTCGATAGCCATGGATCTCATCTTACAATGGAATTCATCGAGTACTGCGATCAGAACAGGATTCTCCTTTTGGCATATCCACCTCATTCAACTCACACGCTCTAGCCGCTTGACGTTGTCATGTTTAAGCCTCTCTCATCTGCCTACTCAGGCCAGGTGGCAGCCTTCATGGAGAGGTGTCAAGGGCTCACTTCTATGAGCAAGAGAGACTTCTATCTGATGTTTATAGCTGCCTGGGAGGCTTCGTTCAGGAAGGAGACTATCCTCAAGACCTTCCAGGCGACAGGCCTCTCACCTTTTGACCCAGAGGTGATACTCAAGAGATGCAATGCAAGGCAGCCTACACCAGATTACTCAAGCGATAGCGACTCCTCAGCTTTAAGCGCATCTGATTGGAGGAAGATCAGGCAGCTAGTCGATCGTGCTGTAGCTGATAGAGACCAGAGGAAGATCTCGAAGCTCAATTAAACGATCCACCAACTCTCAATCAGATCAGTACTTGTTGAGCATGAGAACACGAGGCTTAAGGAAGCTCTTAACAACGAGAGGCTACGCAGGAAGCGAGGCAAGGCTCTGCCTCTAGAGCAGAGCGAGGACTATCATGGTGGAGCTGTATTCTGGTCTCCTAGGAAGGTGAAGGAAGCACGTGATCGCCTGCG
>ML978303.1:2632-63565 GCA_010015745.1 Setomelanomma holmii
GGTTCAGGCTGCTCAGAAGGGGTGCACGGTGATGCATGTCCTCCTGGGGCCGTCTTAGGGTGCGTGTATAGAGCTGCTGAGGAATCTCAGGGTCTGGGGACCCTGTGTGCTGGGAGGAGGGAGACTCTGCCATCCTGACAAGCTCCTTTACGCGACTGCGCGGAGGGCTAGGCGGACGTTAGAGATACTCCCAGAATCAGCGCAGTAAGCTTGTTCAGTTGCTAGGATTATTAGGGTCTCTAGAGAGGATATCTAAAAATCGAAAAGTTGGTGTTTGGTGGTGGTCCATGGGGAAGATCCTAGTGGCTCGAAAGGACTTCAGAACAAGCTTCTCCGTGATGCAGCTGCTCTACGCAGCCTAGAACAGTAGGAAGAAGTCGCCCTTAGTTATAGGAACAAGGCCTTGAGTCTTCATGAGATGGGTGGAGAGTTCCTTAGTATAGGAAGACGCGAGAGGCGAGAAACAAACCACATCAAGTGGCTGAAGCGTATAGGTACTATAAGGTGGAAAGACAGCTACAAGTGTCCTCCTCTTGAGGCAGAGAACCAGAAACTCATTAGTAACATGAGAGCCGTGGCTATCTACAATGAGGAGTCTCCACTTCCTTCCTAGCCCTGCTTTTCTCTTTGTGTAGCGGTCAAAAATCTGCTTAAGGCAGGCTAATCCCACGTCGTTATTAGTCTATCCAGAGGGTGTTAAAGTGACAAGAACCTCATGCTTTCCTGCCTTAATATCCTCCACCCAAGTAGAGCGGATAGAGCAGTTCTTAGAGGCGTAGATAAGACTAGGAGGAAGAGTACTCCCATCAGCGCAGACTCCAGCCAGGACAGTTATCCACTCACATGAACCATCTTGAAGTAGTTGAGTTACCTCTTCTGACTCCCACATCCTCTTACTAAAGATCCTCTTCTGCTTTCCTATTACCCTAATAGAGAAGCCCTTCTCATCTATATTGTACATGTGAGCAGGCTCTACATCATACTCTTTAATCTTCTCATAGAGAAGATCAAAATAGAGATCGTACTTTGCCTCAGAGTCAGCGTAGTGGCAAACAGCGTCTATACCCTTAGTCCAGCGTGAGATAAGATGGTCATCATTTCGGCTGATAAAGCGCGTCACCTAGCCATCTCCGACGTGCTCATGAGCTATCTCCTCTCCAAATTTTCGCGTCATCTCTCTAGTAGGTGGAAGGCCTTTCTTAGTAAGATCATTAATATACTCTACAAGCTCTAACTCCTGGTGTAGGTTAAGCTTTTGTTTCTCAATCTTTCTAGCTGCTATAGACTTCTGAGTGCCCTTGCATCTTTGCATCAACGTAGTTTGTGGAATGTTGGATTTTTAGCACACTCCCGGTACGACAAGCGTTCTCCTGGTTTCTGTGATTTCATGGCTGCAATCGCCTCGTCTATAGCTGTTGTGGTGGTGGAGATATTACGCGTTGAAGTTGATCTAATTATCGTGTTATGATGTTGGGGTGGGTCGCTTCACCGAGCGGGTCGCTTCGGCGATCGGCACTGTGACCCTAGCGCTAAAATGGGCACTAAGACTAGTTATAGATATTGGTATTGCAGGGCATCGCTTACTAACAAAGTAGGCGACAACTCTAAGAAAGTCGCAATTGTTTGGCGAGCTCTATATCGCAACTTACGCTTATTTTGCTCTCTGTCGCGCTCAAAATCTTCAGAGTCTCTAGCTTCATATCCTCTAACTGCTTTACGACGTAATTCGAAAGCGTAGTGTGGCTTATTAGCAGAGCGCGCAGAAGTGGCGTTCGATTCTAGGTCAGGAAGCCCCTCGTTGACGGGTGCACAGCCATCTTAAAGCTTAAGTCGTTGACAACTACCTAGTCTACGTAAGACGACTGCAACTCCTCCTCTTGCTACTGTACATGCGAGATTGTGCTACTGCCTCCAGCGACAGCGTTAGCATGTTGCTATGGATTCGCAGGTTGCAGAGCCTTGGACATAGGCAGCAACCTGGTGTCTGGATCGACTCGGTGCGCCTTCTTGAGGTGAGCTTTGATATGAGAGGTGCCTTCAACAAGCTAGCAGCATTGCTGCTTCTTGTTAGCATGACTGTCCCTGCATAGAAAGAGTGTCGACTTTGACCCATCGTCGTCCTTGAGCTTGAGCTCCGCACCGTACTGCTAGATAGTCGCGATTGCACGCCTCCCAGCAGCTGTGCCTTGCCCTTTACCTTATACCCAACATTCTCAGGCTTCAGGTGACGCTTGCCATGCCAGAGGCGGTCCCAATCAACATCAAAACGAGGCCCGGATGCTCGCTTCTCCCCAGGATACGGATGAGAAAGAGCAGAAACCTCAACCTCAGAAGGGGTTTCAGATGCTGACGGCGAGTCGACTAAGGACTCGAAGCTCTCGAAGCTTATAGTGGCGACTGCCCTCATTGACGCAGCATGGTGATAAGGCTGAGAGGATAAGGACGATGATGCCTGCGAGAATGAAGCCTGTGAGGCTCTGGTAGTTACAAAACGATCTATAACGAATAAATCACCGCTGACGATTGTATAGAGGCAGAAGTAGGAGGTCGAGAATCCTTTGCGAAAAATTCTACTCTAAGAACGTTACACAACGCTCAACGCAACGAGCTGTCAAATTGCATAAATACGGCTAGAGGCATGGGCAAAGTCCACCAATAATAGGCAGATCACCACCTAAAATCCATCAAACGTAGTCCCGTAGTCCCGTATTACGGGCCTCAAGAATGATTACGTACGGTGCCTCCTACAGAGAGAGGTGCCGCTACGTCCTTACGGCTCAATTCACCCTTGCGGATCGCACCTACGGGTCGCAGCTATGCGACGTAGGCCACGCTGGTCCATATAATGTGCTTTCATTTCCGTACAATCCTGCCTATGGCAGCTACCGGCCCGGGCTGACGTATATCCGACGCTCACGGCGAGGAAAGTGCCGTCACCGGCGTATATAACCCCAGTTCACGCCGACTTTGAAGCTGCTCTTACCTGTCATACCATGACAGACTCACTTGCTAGCTCTGGCACAGTAATACTACCATACAGACTGAGCAGAGTCCATCAGGAATCGCGCACAATGGGTAAAGTTACTGTACGGTGTCATGAAGACTCGGCCCGTTGGCACACTCCTTTGCTTCAGGATCTATCAGCCGCCTCAATTGTTCTACCAATATACCACACCCATAAGCGCCGCAATCCTTCGCCTCGACCTTCAAGAGAATCCATCAAGGTTCGAGTAAGAAAGCTTCAGAAACCCAAGATGGGCATTGCGCCCCAACGAAGTGCGACCGCCAGCACCACAGTGTCGCCAGCGAGACGTAAACGAGATCGAGTTTCGAAGCCGCAACCGCGTTCGGCGAACAACTTCTCACGCAAGGCACTGCACAGAAAAGCGATAGGTCCTGGTACACGCATTGGCACCATGAAGGAGATGCCAATCACGATCGCGGACGATGATGAAGATGTCCACGCAGGCATCGACATCCATCGTGACGTCCGCGGCCGGCACTCAACTGCCTCACCCGCACCTTCATTTGGAAGCTTCTACTACCCGCTGGCAAGTCCGTCTTCAGGGCTAGCGCCTTTTGATGGGCTTCACGATAGGTTCCGTGCACCGTCAGTGGTCATTGAGAGGGACATGAAGAGCCGTGAGCTGAGTATATACGCTGGGTAAGGTTTGCCACCTGCATATCGGCAAACCGTACTAATGGAATGATATAGACCCAGCCGGACATTAACCAGTGAACGTCTTCCAGCAGCGCGAAAATCCCGAGTTTCTTCACAAGCTCCACTCCTTACATCGATCAGCCCGGCACCTCACAGCGGCAACATCTCTCCGCAAATCACGAGTCATATTGAGGCAGAGTCGAGTGGCAGCCAGGCTATTCGAGGATTGGCCTTGGCGCCCTGTGATGCAATTCCTAGCCAGCACCACGGTCAAGAGATGACATTGAGAGACATCGCAGATTTTGACATGGGGAAGAAGGTAGCGGATCTCATGGCTGTCGCACCTGCACTACCCGTCCAGGACCTCTACAACTTACTGAACGACATGGGAGGTGACCTCGCGATTGCGAGACTTCAGGCTGCACATGTCAGCAGTAATCAAAGCAATGCGCCAAACATCAAAGCCGAGGCAACATCAACGGCACAAACGCCGCAAGTCGATTTTCGAGCTGCCTATGAGCTACATGACGACGACGAGCTGATGGTAAAGATCGACACATACGATGCATTTCTTGAGTGGGACTCGGACACACCCCCGCCACCAGTACCGCTCGAAAAGCAGTCAAGAGCGCAAAAGGCACGCCCTGTCAGCTCTCACAGCACACAAGCATCCCGGAAGAGGACTACTTGCGCCTCTAAGAATCTTGCGAAGAAGCGAAACCCGACTACATCGAAGGCGTCGTCTACGTCAAGGAAGAAAGCAACCATTTCCGTAAGGAGACACGATGGTGTCGAGAGGGCAGGAAGGCTGCGACTGAGCCTGTTGGACCAGCAGTTTGTCGTTCCGGACGACGTAGTTTCTCTTGACAGCGACGACACATCGTCTGGAGACTCCGAGAGTTCCATCGGCGTAGGCGATAGCGACATTGAGATGCTCAACACCGTTCCTGAACATCTAGATAACCTGAGGATCCAGATGCGGCGCCAGAACGCGCTCAACGAAGAAGTACTGAATAGACAATCACGTCGGATGGGTGGGCGATGATCAAACCCGTCGAGATCAGGAGTGGCGCGCAGAGGTGTTCGCATTTATGTGCGTTTGCATCAGAATTATATGCTCATCGTGTTTGCGGTTTCTGCAAAATACATGGGCGCACGCAATCCTCTGATCTTCTGAGCGGAATGATTGGGCGTGAGACAAATATTCAGATCCTTGTTTCAAGATCATTTCCTCTGCAAACGAAGCCTTTCCGGCAATCATATTATCGTTCTCTCAATACTGTGAATTCCAAGAAATGTCGCGGTACATAGAGTACCTATTTTCCTTCATAGTCGAACTTCCCGTCACTACGACATGCGTCAAAGCCTCTACATGTGAGTCCTGTCAAATTTAACTTCACCGCCACTTTTGCGTGCTTTATGACGGCTCACTTATCTCACCTGACGTATCTCCGGTCTCTTACTTCTCAGCGAAGCGTATTCACCGCCGGTCACTCGCCAGTGATCACCTATACAAGCTTCCGTCCATCTCTTGCTATCCACTCTTCCTACTCACTACCCTTCCGACACTTTCTATTATCCTGACTCTCCCGATGACTCGTACCACTCCCAAGAAATCCACACAAAAATCGAACAGGCTGAAAAAGCCATTGAAGCCGAAAAGTCACCCATCGGCCGCCACTTTTCGAGCTGGAGCTGGTCATCTGGACTTGACCAACTCGATGGCAACGAAGCGACGACTCCCGGCAACTATCTAGCTGTCTAGTGACAGCGATTACATAGACAGCATGATGCGGGACAAGATGCCACACTACCACAGAAGCCAGGCAAACTTTTCGACACGGCAACAATTTTACGATGTGGGGGAAAACAAAGAAGCTTCCACAACCCGCGACTAGAAAAACGAAGCCGATAAAACCTCGTCAGCGCCAGCAACGTGTGAACCTGAGCTCTGAAGATGAAGGTAGAGGCGGGCTTATTGTTACGTCCAAGATTGTCTTTTACTAAATTTATTAGAATGTCTGCCGCCAAGCACACCTAGGTCTAAGATACACGACGCAGCACGAAGAGTAAACATGCAGAAGCGTAGGAGGGAGCACTCCAGAATGGCGCCAGGAGAGAAAATCACATCAGACGTAGACGATCAGGACAGTGAGGAGGACGATGATCCCAGGCTTGCGAAGAAAGTTGTGGATGATCCTTATGACCTCTAAATAGCCATGAAGGGTTGGCAGGAGATCTCGGGGATTCAATCGCGACCAAAGCGACAAGCCAAGACACCCAGGTTCCCATGCAACGCTGCCCGTGACTTCGCTAGTGCAGGTCGACGAGAGCATTCACGCATGCCAATGACTCCACCAACAACGGTCAAGAGACCAAGCAGAAGAGTACCCTCAGCGATTGCCCAGACTAAGGGGACCAATCACCCACAGACCGATGCGCATACTTCTGCTATGCCTACGCCCACCACACCTCCTGCCGCCAAGTCTCAGACCCATAACAAAGGTGAGGTGAAGGCCAAAGATGAGCCACGTCGACCAAAACAGTATCGCGCTCCGACACGGTACAATCCGAACTTTGACGCGAAGTACCATCCAATTCGTGATTCGGGTCATGAGATTCATCATGGCTGTGTCAGTCCGAGACCTAGCGTGGAAGATGCATGCGCACGCCAGCAGCGCTTTCTTGAGCGGGGAAGACGACCTTACTGAGTGTGGTCAAGCATCATTCCTGACACAGGACGGGATGACTGATGGGAACGAACCAAAGTGCCATTGCAGACTTCAGTTTTGAGATCAGTTTGGAACACTAGCGATCCTTGAGGAGTTGTTCTTGAGTTCTGGAAATACAAAGGACCTTGCGAGCGAGATTTCCTAGGACAGGATACTGTTCATTAGGGCTCTCCATTGGGCAACTTATTTCATTTCATCTCAATTATTTAGTCTCCTTCATTGATCACCTATCTCCAACTTTTCAGCAATTCTAGCAGGGCACACTCTACTTCTGTATTGTCATAAAGTTTTCATATTCAAAGACACTTCTAAAGTTTCTCTTCAAGTTCCTTTTTCTCTTGTCTACTTGTCGCCTTCACGTTGCGCTCCTTTTGCCTCTCTTGATCATCCTTACAAGCCCTCCGCATCTTCGCGACGATCCGCACGTCGCTGTCTACGCCGCTCCTTGATCAACATCTTCTTGCGCCGTGGCAACGTAATCAGCGCATGCCATGCAAACCAAGCGAGTCCACCGAAGAGAAATACCACCGCAGCTATGATGGCGACGATGCCGGGCGTAGACGGCGAAGTTCCTGCTTCACCGGAGATCAGGGTGGGGGTGGGGTTGGGTACTGAAACATGGGCAACGATAGTAGGGTTGGTGAGGTTTGAGGAAATGGTAGAAGGAGAAGGAAGCGGGGAGGGCCAAGTGAAATTAGTCAGGGTAGGTGTGGTGGATGGGGTAGTGATGTTTTTGGGAATGTAGGGGTAGACTGGGTATGGTGCCATTTTGGATGTAGGTTGTGGTGTGCAGTTTTGGTCGTGGAGATGAACGACGAGGAGAAAAAATCACGACACTAATTTGTAGACTTCAGGTTCGGTGTTTTGTGGTGAATCAGAAACGTTGTGGACGGACAGTGACAAGACACAGGTAGGAGCCTGAGTCTCATTGATGTCTTAAGCTATTGTGCAACGCTGGAATGCGACAGTTTTCAGGAGGACTATCGAAATATGATGATTCGTGTAATCACATCTGACGCTACCCTCTATTCCTGCCTATCGATTGTTCTCCTGGTGTCCTCATGAAGTCCCTAACTTGCATCTCCACATCTTTGCTGACTTGCTGCTCTCCCTCTTGCTGCTGCAGCGCCGCTCGCTTGTCACGATAACGCTTGATGGTGTATCGATGGATCGCAAATGCTAAAAACATGATAGCAAAAGGCTAGAATAAGCATAGTTGTGTAAGCCATGGAACAGGGACTTGCAACGATCTGACTTTGATGTCTTCTGGGTTTTGGCCTGGTTTAGGCGAACGTGTGAGATACATAGGAGCAAGCGGATCCTTCCAATGAAGTGGTGGATAGACCTGTGCAACCACGTGGCTAAAGTCACATGATATCCTATTGTAGTATGCACTGCCCTGTGGGCAAGTGCACTTACCTCTGAGCTGAGAGCTCCTGTACACGAACATCACAACACGACAACAGATAGCAATACAATCGTTGATCTGCAGCCTCCAACCGACACTGCTCACGCAGTTACAACCTGAGATCAACATGATGAGCGCGACGTGTATGTGTGATCAGTGCCGCATAAGCACGCCGTCAGACAAAGAAAGGTAACTGCGCACAAAGCAACTACGAAATCGTAGTGCGATTCGGGCGTTGTTGGTTTTGATCTTTATTGTCATTGACTACACCCAAACATCAAGGTTAGTTCAGCTACAGATCCAACGTTGACGAACGAATGTGATGCGATGATTACTGCAATGTTCCCGGACTGTCACCGTCCAGCCGATGCATGCGGCCACGAAGAGAGTTCTACCGAGTCGGTGAGTCAGGAGGTGAGACATCGGATGAGCGATTCTGAGAAGCGCGCACCGGTCCATAGGTATAGCTCAAAGGTGACACAGGACTATGCGGCCGCAATTGAGTGCTATGCAAATGATGGTGATTGAAAGCCGGTTGCTGCATGATGACAGGCGGTGGATAAGCCACAGTTTGACTGGTCGGCATGCGTGCGTATTGCTCAAAAATTCGAGACTGGAATTCATCAGTGCCAAATGAAGTACCCCAACCTTGTGCTTGAGCCAGTTGAGCTCGATCAAAGCTACCAAAGGTAGATGCAGATTTTTTTCAACCACGAGCAGGATGCTCACGAGTGTTGGTCATCTCGATCTTTGTCGCGCTTGAATCGGAGGGTTGACTAGCACGCTCGCGATTGCGTCGATTTCGCTCTTGACGAACGCGATGTGCCTCGTTGATCAGATGATCAGTGGTAGGATTCTTTACATGGCGAGCACGACCCTGCTCCGCGGCAGATTGTTTACCTTTGCCACCATACATAAACTTCTTTCGTCGAAGGGAAACAAAGAGCAGAACGAGAGCAATGGCGCCAAGAGTGCCGAAGATTGCACCTAACACGGCATTATTGCTTGCATTGCTGAGCTCCCCAACCTTTTTGTTGGCCGTCGGCTAATACGACTCGAAGGCCACATCTGTGACTTCTGGTGCACGAACTTTAGTTATGGTGGCAATCATGTGAACATTGGAAGTCTGTCCAGGTAAACCAGTGATTGTGACAGCCGCAGGACGGACCATTGCGGGAGCTTGTAACGCAATCCCAGTAGTCGATGCCACCATACCACCGGCAGCTGTAGTAATTACTGGCTTGTGGGAGATCGTGACCGGGCTGCTAGATCCCTTCGCAGAGGTAAAGTCTGGAGGAGAGGTTACGCCAACCGATTGGGAGGCTTGCGGCGCCATGGCTGACCCAGGGGTTGGCCAGATGAAACCAGACAATGTGTTAGACATCGCTGAACCTAATGAAGATGGACCTGCCAACTCTTCAAGGCTGCTTGGACTTTTCGTAATGACTGAAGCGTGGTGATTTATATCGAGCCTGTCGTTCAGAGTTGAGAGTTGTGTGAGGAGAAAATGCAGCTTGATATTGGGGAAGTCTATACTGGTCTCATCTGTTGTGCAATGTAACTGAACAGCGCACCATGCGCAGTTCGAACAAAAGCGTTGTGTGTACTCACAGTGCTCGTACTCAACTCGAGTGACAGTCATGCTCTCACAAGACACGCTCTGGCGCCTTACTGACTTCACATAAACGCTGGAGTATGTGAAAGCGCCGGCTCACTGGCATTAAGTAAGCACATAGCTCAATCATCTCAACAAACATTGATCACAAAATAGGAACCTCACATACCTGCAATCATGAAATGGTGTCGCGAAGAAGTGATGAGAGACACGCGTGTCTGCTGTTCTGTATCTGCGGAAAAGCCATGGGTGTTACCAAACCCAAGATCCGACGCTCATCAAAGCCATCTGAGAACACTCAAGTGTGATTTCGATTCGGTGACAAAATTTTAAAAAAGGATTGCGTACGGTTCCTCACATTTCTGGTATTGTGTGAAGAGCGCGACGGACTGGCGCTGTTCTTGTGCGCTGTAAGCGAGGCGTACGATAGGCATCCACTTGTCGTGGCGGCGTGAGCGGTCTCGGTACGTCTTCCAAACGTGGAGCAGCTTCTTTGCCAAACATCAGATATACCTCGGTGGCCCGCGAGATCGTGTGATGTTCATCACGCTCCGTCGTCTTCCTGCTACCAAAGCAGTCGCATACGTTCACACCTCGATAGCATGAACAGCCCCAGTAAACGAGCAGGCCAAACAGGATTGCTGCCAGGATGGAGCCCACGACTATGCCCGCTACCATACCAATATACTTGCCGCCCTCCTTTGAGAACGGCTCTGAATCTGTAGGCGATGGCTGCGCACTTTCTATCTTACTTGGCAGTGTTGTTTGGCTCGCTGACAAGTCGTGGCTGGTTGTTGCCGAATCTGGAGTGGACGTAATAGATATTGGGGAAAGAGATGTTCGGGAAGATTCGTCTGCCGTGCTGCTCTCACTGGTAGTGGTAAGCCTTGGCGTGGGCAAAACAGTAGTAAGTGGTGGCGTGGTAGTAGCGGGCACAGACGATGGCTTGGCCAATGTGGGGTTCAGCGGGGGATCGTGTGGTCGTGAGCTGGTCCTGTGAGGAGAAGTGGTGCTAGGCCCGACAATGATGGTGGTGAAGGGGTCGGATGATATGACCCATGTCTCAATCGGGACGCTGATAGGCGGTGCGAGAGCCTCTTGTCGGAGGGCAAGGAGTGCTATCGACACTGAGAATTCTGGGCGGACGATTTCTACATGAGTATATCCGCGCAAGCTGAACAGAGCGCTAGCGGCAGTGGAGATATTGGTAATCGGGATGTACATATTTGTGTTATCTAGACTCGTGAGAGGATCTGGGCGCGCGTACAGAAGCAAGGGAGAAGGCAACACGCACTCTTTGTTCGAGGAAGACAACGCATGTGACATGTTGTGCACTGTGAATTGCTCAAGCATCTTGCCTCGATGTTAATCCTGTTAGTGAGCGGTAGAGTTCAGCTTCACAGTGTTCTTACGTGAACAACGGCTTTTGGTCTGTTGACTGATTTCCCGTGAAGCGTGCTCTAATCCTGCAACTCGACTGCGTCAACAATATAATTGGCTCTGAGCCACCCAGAGTTTCCGCTGCCACTGACACCCAGTGTCAGTGTATTAGAGCCCTCCTTGAAAGCGCTTGCAGGCACGTTCCAGGTATAAACCTCGCCATAGCCACGATACGCTCCGCGTGTCACACCTCGTGAATCAATCAATTTCTGGGGTAACAATCAGCACGTATCCTCGACCGATAACGATTTATACAAGGATCTTATCGGTGCACCGGGGTCACTTCCAGTCCAGGTCCCGATCTTTACTATTGGTCTTCCGCCCTTGGACGACAGCGTGGTACCAATGCGAAGAACATGCGCCTTGACTTGCGCTGAAGTGAGCTGGAAATTGACGGTAGTCGTAGTAGCGCCGGATTGCTTCGAGCATAGTGCCACGGAGAAGTGAGATGCCTTAGAGCTACCAACCGAATAGGATCCACCCCATGAGCCCATACGAGTATCTAAAGGATGCATGCGTGTGATCTTGTCGCCATTCTTGAGCTCGAAAGGCTGGCCACCGAAGTCGCCAACACGCCAAATGACTGATGGTGTAGCTTCTTTCGATACAATGTCCTTGGTGGTTATTTGCCCTGCGGTTACCGTTACTGAGTCGGTCGCAACAAGAAATTCACCTTTGTAAAGTTTCATAGTGTAGCTGCCTGGCTTCATCAAAGGACTCTTGTAGTTACCACCTTGGGGCTTCGTCCAAAATTCCGCAGCCGCGTTGTACCAATGGACCACTGCCTCAAACGTACTTGATACACCAGTCGCTGTGCCAGTGAGGGAGCCACGGCCGCTCTCTCCAACGTACACGCCAACCTGGAGAGAGCCGAAAAAGCTGGTATCAAGGCTCTCGGAGGGTTTGGTACCAGCGGGTGTAAATGCCACGGCGTAAGGGCCCTGCAATCCGCTACGCCAGTCTTCTGTGCGCACATGGCCGCTGTTCATGTAATTACCAAGTACAGTTCCTGATCCTCAGTAGTCGTCTGCAGACATGGAGGTACGAAGTCAGTGAATGTCGCACGCGCACCTCGTGCATTCCCGACTTACCTGAATGTTGATATCGCGCATGAACGTTCCGCCAGAGAGGGTCTCGTAAGCAACGCCAGGCATGACCATACAGACTTGCGCTTTCTGGATGATATTAAAGTCATGACGCACGGTACAAGCGCAAAAACTTACCGAGCCCGACACGCAGTGTACCTTGTCATCAATGAAGCGGTCCGAAGTAAGTTATACATCTTGCAAGCAGTATGACCGTTCGAAAATTTAGAAGTATCTTTGCCCTCGAAGGCTGTACATCCGCGGTTGTCACCGACGCCTCCATGTACTCCAGTAGGTAGCTCGGAAGTTTTCAGTCGTGCAAGGAAGCGAAGCTCTCTTGGACTGACTTCACCACGATTGTTCGTCGCCATGTAGATAATGGCTTCTTTGGGTTTTGCCACGTAGTAGTGGATGTCTGGATTGCCACTGGACTTGACCGTGATCTTGACATACCCGGTGATGCTTCCAGCCGTGGCTGCGGATGCACTCAAGCCGGAGTTGATGCCTGAAGCTCTACTGGTACCCTGGTACTCGATGCCACTGTAATTGGCGCTGATGAGATCGCCATTGGATCTTATTGAACGTCAGTAAGCGACAACAGCGAGGATGGCGAAGAGGAATACTTGTTGATCTCAAATGTAAGCCCGGCATCGGTGTCAACCTTGGACCCCTTGCTGGTCGATGTAAAACCAAAGGCCGCATTCGCGCCGTGAGCGAGGGCCAGAATGACAACGAGAGCAGTATCAGCACGCACGGTGAGATAAAAGGAGAGCAAGGTGTTGGAGTTGATCTGTTGCAGCTTCCTAACCACAAAAAGTTCTTCGACACTATATATAGCCCTCCTCCTGCTCCTGAAAAGCAAAGCCTCGTGCATATGACTCCCGGCGAGGATCGTCAAGAGGCCTGGTCTACGGTGAGCTGGATTCCAATATTACCCATAAAACCACAAAGTATCCGGAATTGACGAGGGAGTCACGCAGCACTTCCATGGACCACTTGGATCCAGTAGCAAACATGCATGAAGTTTTCCCGTCCAGTAATTTTCACACCTGTAGTGATTCCTGCGGCACTTAATCACCCGAATGAGTTGCGCATTGTCTGTGCTCGTAAAGTGACCAGTCGGTGGCCTACTTGTACAATCTGGAACACGCAGCTCCGTGCTGCGGGGTCGACAGATCGAACGCTCCCAAGCCTTCGCCGAACATACCCAATTTGCTTGGGAACAAATTGCAGAGGCGTGGGGTTTGGAGGACAATCGCAAGTGCCGCAGTGTTAGAGGTTGAGTATATGGACTAGCTGTCGGCTAAAAGTTTGATCGTAAACAACGAATGACAGTCTATGTTGACCGGGGTCATCCATGTCATAGCGTGCATCGTATGGGTGAGAGGCTCGTCATTTCGGAATGTGCTCGCGCGAAAAGGCGTAGGTAGGCTCTTGGGAGATAAGAAAAATAATTGCAATGTTGGAGAGCAGAAGCGATCGCGGCGCATCGATTTCGCCCTAAGCTGGATCCGGGAAGGTCAATCGGTGACGCAGAGCAAAATGTCCGTGGATGCTCTCATCGACCATCTTCAACGCTTCTGCGACACGACTATGAACACCGGGACGTACTGGGTTCGTCCAAAGGCATCACGATTTATCGAATGGACCGACTTCCACCCAACGCGTGTTTCGACTCTGCGCCAAAGTCAGAATGGCTGTTCTGACGAGTCCTCATTGATTGTTTTGCGAGCCTCCCTCTTCAACTACTACTTGAAACTCGCGCTCCAGCATGACGCCTTCGCGCTCGCTCCTGTCGAACAAGCTTGACGTACTTGTGTGCTCATCTTCTTTGCTTCCGAGCGTTACCATTCCTTGCCAGTCCGGCGGTACTTTGCTCTTTTTTCGCTCTTTTGAACCTTTAGAAGTCACTGTCGTAGTGAACCTGGATCCGGAAGGGACCAGTTTCAGTCCGTTGTCGCCAGGAGCTTGAAGGCTGGCAGTCTTACGGGTCGTTGAGAGTTCAGAGGCTTGAATTTGTGGATACAGGATCCCCGAGCCTCCAACTCCGAGAAAACGCTTGATACGAGGAACATTTGCCGCAATGAGCGACAGACTGGTCACAGCCCTAATACGGGTGAGCTTTGCGATACCTCCCTTGAAAGTTCGTCCTACTCACTGACTCAAGATTGCGAACCCAACAGCATCGCCTGTACCGAGTCAATCAGAGATCACGGCGAGAAAATGCGCAACTCACGAGTGGGATTGCTGCTTTGCATTGCCGTGATAGCAGCCCACGCTTGTACTCCTGCGACCAGAGACACACTGTGTTGTCAGCCTTACGATGATTCTCCAATCTGTCGACACCTACATCGCGCGAGAACCGAACAGAACCATTGCCGTAAACCTCTTCTCCTTGTCAAGTGAAACAGCGATCAGTATCGGAAACAACCATATCGCCAAAATCAAGTCCGTAAACATATTGAAGACTATAACAGCAACCAAAGGTCCGCTGTTGCTACAACGATGCGATTGCGATGCCCATTCCGTCGGGATTCCGCATCGAAAGACCAGAGCGAAAATGGAGAATATGGTCCAGACGCACGATGGAGCAAAAAGGCCAAGCTGTGCTAGTCGAGATTGTGGGGCCACGCGTTCGATAAGGTATGCGGAAGACAACTTCGCGGCAGACATTGCAATCACTTCTAGTACTTGCGCAGAAAGTATAGCCTAAACTTTCAGCTCGCGACAACGCAATCGATCAAGGGCTTACATGCCTTCGAGAAAGGGGCCTTAGAAAGGACCTCCTGGAAATTTCGTCCCAAGCCTCCGTCGACGGCGTACTGCCAGCTCACGACTACACCGATGTAAACGACCTATCATCTATCAGCGAAAGATCTCTCGATTTCATGCGCGATCCGCTGCCTTACATGTGCAGCCAGGGCGCCTGCATCGTCTGCGCCGAACTTGACTTTGTGGATGATGAGTCCTCGAACAAAGCGTGCAATGACCACTCCGATTGTGATGACCATCCAGGAGTACAAAGAAACGAGCACGAAGCCGCTGCGAGTCGATTTGGCGTTTGAAAGCGCGCCGGAGTCTCTCATGGCCAAGTATATCGGCCCACTACTCCGCGATGCTCAGTCATGGATACTGAGCGCAAAATTGCATAATGGGAACAGCTCAAAAGTGGGCATCTATCAGTTCGAGCAGACTGAGCAGGATTGTGGTCTTAACCAGAATGCGCCGCGCCTGTGCCCTTTTGGTCATGCTGACACTGCGGCACAGCTTCCGAATACCCTTCCGCTATCTAGCGCGACCACGCCGTGAGCCTCACTGATGCGGTGATCGTTTATCGACCAATGCGAAATGAACCTGCATTCCACACTATCTAGCACAGGCGGCAAATTCTTGCGAACAGACAAAGCAGTGGCATGTCTTGCCCCTCTTCCGCTCGACCCGCATGCTGATGTTGCAGCGAGGGCTTGACCAACCCTTGTCAGGTCGCGACTTGCGCTCTGGATCAACGCCATTCGCTGCTTCAAATGAGCAGCATCTGCTTTAGACGGAGCGTTCACGCCCGTGCAACCAAAAAGTAAAACATTGGCACTTGTGATCTCGGTAAAGTTTGTAAAGCGCGGACCAGTTGGACGGTGAATCTTGCCCGCTTCCACGCGCGTGGATCTAGGCGGGAAGAAGGCAAGTTGCCGAGACCTACTGCGGGAGCCTTGCGGGCGGCACAGAAACACAAGAAGCCTATTTGCTGGGTCTAGCGAGCTGATGTCTTTCAACACGCACGATGATAACAAAGGGTTGCCCTTTGTGCGGTAAAAGATATCGACTCAGGAGCCATGCCAAATTTCGAGTGAAGTGCGACAATTGCAACCCAGAACGAGTATGACGCATATGCAGAGTGCGCCGACTGGCCAAAGTTTCGTATCAACTAGACGGTCTTAAGTCTGCAATTGCCGCATGCATGCATCTTCCTATCATTCACCCCGGGGCATTGGTCACCAATCAAGGCTCGACCATCCGAGGTCTTGTCGCACCGACACTCGACGATCGCCATCTCTTTTCTTTCGCCGTTGCGCGGGGCTTCCAGCCCTCAGATTCAGTCACTCCTAAAGTCTTCTTTGTGGCACGAGCGATCGAACATTGGAAGCCGACCCAATCATGGCGCTGATTAGCGAATACAAGACGACTGATGATCCGGATGTCTTAGAACAAGGCACGAACAATGGTGAGAAGCAAGGGATTCCTCCTGCTGGACTAAAGGCTGTTGCACACAACCAGCACCAGCAGCCAAGTGGGCTTGAGGTACAGTCTCTGCAATGCAATGCGTCATACGTGCGTCTCTGATATCAATCCCAGCGATACATCAATCTTGCAGCCGTTGTAAACTTCGGTGTTATCATCCTTGCATCTTGGGAGTCATTTGCAGTGACTTTCCAGTTCGCACTCACGAATGGAGGCCCGGCTTCCATATTCTATGGCTCACTACTGGCTGGAATCGGTGCTTGTGCCGTAGGTTTTTCGCTCGCAGAGCTTGCATCAATGTAGGCATCCCTCGACAATATGAAAGGTATCACCATCTGATCTGCTGTAGAGATCCAACTGTCGGGGCGCAATATCGCTGGTCGGCCAACTTTGCCCCAGCAGCGCCACGCTTCTGGGGGTTACTTCAAGGTATGAAATACGATCAATATCGAGAGTTTACTGACACATTGCGTAGGATGGATCACCACAGCTGCTTGGTGCTTCGCGTGCAGTGGGCCTCCCTCCATCTTGGCTAATATGATCACGTCTCTCGCCATCTTCAATAACGAACATTACGTCCCGCAACGTTGGCACACCAGCTTGATCATGATAGCGATCATGCTTGTGCCATTCACATTCAATCTGTGGTTTCGAAAGGTCATTGACGCTTTCGAGATGACTGGCGGTATCTTACACATCTGCCTCTTCGTCGTCGTGATTGTGGTTCTTATCGTCTTTGGACCTCGTAGCGACCCCGACTTTGTGTTCAAGACTCTGACTTGGGAAGAGTCGGGATGGAACAACCCTGGTGTCTCCTGGGGTTTGGGACTTCTGAGCATGACCTTCAGTGTGACTGGCGCTGACAGCGTGTTACATATGTGTAAGTTGGAAGCATGTTGCGCCAGAACATAGAGCTGCCGCTAACACTGCGCCAGGTGACGAAGTGAAAAAGGTCCGTACGCGAGTCCCGCGAAGCATCATAATCGCATGCACAGTCAACTCCGCCATGCTCATCGTCTTTGCAACGATATTGCTCTTCTACATTGGTCCACTGGACGACATCATCACAACCCCACTTCCGTTGCTTTGGGTCATCTACAACATCACGGGTTCGAAGACCGCTGCGAACGTTATCATCTCGCTAATTGCCATTGTCTTCTTCCTCGCACTGTTTAATATCTTTGCATCTGTATCGCGACTCGTCTGGGTATTCGCGCGAGATAATGGTCTACCGTTCTCGAGATTCTTTGCATATGTAAGTACACACTACTCTTGGAGGATGCCATCTAACCTTCAGCCATAGGTTCACCCAACACTTCGACTCCCCGTCAACGCCCTGCTACTCGTCGGCACTATAGTAACGTGCCTATCACTCATATACATCGCCAGCGCAACTGCGTTCAACGCGCTCATTTCGCTGCAAGCACTTGCCTTGCATATCTCGTACTTCTTCCCCATTCTCTTTATCCTGCTCCGCAAGCTACGGGGCCCGCCACCACCATTCGGACCATTCAAGATGGGCAAGGTCGGCGTACCTGTCAATATCTTCGCATTGTGCTACATCATCTACGTCGTTCTTTGGATGCCATTTCCCCAAATCCTACCCGTCACTAAGGACAATATGAATTATGCCGGACCTATCTTCTTGGCAGTGGTACTGGGAGCGCTTGGGCATTGGATCTTCCGAGCACGAAAGACATTGCAGATGCCTGTTATACGCTACGAATAATCATGACTCGAAAGAATTTGGTACAGGTCGGAAGATCTTCCTCGTGGCACATGCTCTGATGTTGGATCAACAGTCCAATCATGGGGACAGTAGGCGGATGCACCCAGACAAACGTCTCGACCATTGTTCCAAGCGATAGCTCTGGATGCCCTACGTTACACCTGGTGATTTCTACGGTATCTTAGACTCATGTGGGCGAAGCGGGCTTTAATTTGCCAAATAATCGCGTATGACTCATAGTCAACGGCAGACGACTGGCAAGATAGACGAGCTCTAAGGAATCGAATACAACGAGCTGATGAACCACTCACAGATGTTCGCAGACATACTTTCTTATGTGTACCCTTCACTACCTTCATTGCACGGCGCACGGCAAGATGCAATCACGTCGTCCGTTGTTGCTGACACTCAGTGGCGATTGCACGCTTTGTCACTTTTCGAAACACTCAAGCAGCAATTGCATCTGGAGCTGTTCCCACAACACGAGCCAAGCCACTGTCATCACGTTTACGGTAAGCATTGTGCCGCATTAACCCGTTCAGTGGTCGAGCGAGGCTTCGCAAAGGCTTGGCCACTCATCCGAATACATCTGGTTAGCTCCGATCCATACAGCCTCGGTGAATCCTGCATGCTGATTGGCTAGACCTTTGCATTCCTTCTCAGTCCCACCATCGTCAGCCTCACGACGTTGCATGTCCCTTGAAGCCGAGAGGTAAGCACCGAGAAACATTTATTTGGACTGAATCGCACTACTAGAGCGTGAAACAATCACATCTGATTGGATCAAAAACAACACTCAAGTCTAAAGCTTAAATTGTCCAACCTACACAGCAAAGATGGCACAAAATCTCGCACCCCTCCCTCAACCCGGCTTATCCATCTACCCTAGCTATATCGCAACCAAGCCCGAAACTTTCGTCGCCAAAGGGCGCGATGCCTGGTCCGATAAAGCATCGTACCTCGTATCCTTCGCGACACCGACGGGCGAGCCCGGAGCACCGTTTCTCGAAATTGTCGAGATTGAAGAAGAACATCAGCTTCAAGACAATGCAAGGTCAGGAATTGATGCGCATCGTCAAACAAGTCAGCACTTAGAGTGGGAAGACAGAGTATCACGGCATGCGGGGAGATAGTGTAAAGGCTTGGGGGTTGAAGTTGAAGACGGGGTGGACGGGGACTGAGTACCGTATGTTACTACCCTTGCTTGGTGGGCGTTGCTCGTACTAATGGATGGACAGAGCTCACGATCAACGACGCAAAGGCGGTTTACATCCACGTCATCGTTCAGAACAAAGTCCAGGGCGCAGACAAAGGCATTTTGATTAACGGTCAGCCTGCTACCACTATGAAGCGGCATGAGGCGTGGAAACACGTGCATCGCATGGATATCATCAATGTCGCGCCGGGCATGGATATCTTGCTGGCTTTGGGTGTCAATTGGATCAGGCAGGATAAGCAAAAGCAAGACACGAAGACGACTGTTGCTGCTGCGACATAGAGTGTCAGACGGCAAGTTGCTAACATCCGTCAGTCACCGGATGCACTCTCGCAGAAAGGCAGGGCCAATGCTGCCGCTACTGATACTGCTGTAAAGCGAGTTTCGATCAGAGGTTGCGACGGTGACTCCCATTATCGGTGTGCTCTGAACCTAGCGACATGAAACGATGGCGTCAAGCATGGCGTTGGGGTTTTGATCATATTCCTGTTGTGTAATCATGTACCTATACCCTTTCGTTATCATCGTTATCCATTTTGATCATACATCATAGCCCGAATTCCATTTCCTATCCGTACCTCGGAAGTCCTTCGTCACATTCAGTTCGGAGGACGAACCTTCAGGCAAGCATCCAATCTTGCCGATCGGAGGCAGAGCAGTAATGTGACTGTCGCGGCTTCCATGACTATGTAGTGGGGATCGCGTAGGCCTTTCCTTTGATTTCGCAACTTTCAGAAGCTCAACGGGATCTTGATAAGGCGGTCGAGTCACGGTCACGCCGGAGTCAGAGTAGATGCTCATGGCTGACTCAAATCGTCGCGAGCCATTATGCATGTGGTGGCGCGTCGATGGATTCATCGAGTTTCCTGACCACAAACTGCTTATACTTCCTCCTCCTCCTGAGCCATGGCCACTATCATGTGCGTCTTGCGTGATGTTGATCCACGATGATGGCTTCTTCCATTCTCTCTGCGGCTTCGGTAAGTCTTGCTGAGGTGTTCGGTTGCTCTTGCTCCGTGATCGATGCGTGATGTTGGACAGGAACTGCTTCATGCTCGCGGGAAGGGCCTTGATGATCAGAATCCGAATCGATGGAAGTGATACGCAAGCGAAACCGGCTAAAAGCTCGAGCTCAGTCCAGATAGTGGCGTGTACGTAGTCCCAGGTAGGGTCGATGGATATCTTGAAATTGAGAAGAGCCCGAAGTCGTATGATCGTGGCAATGCATCCAAAGGTTCCAATCGTGAACATGAGACATACAGCAACCTTTCGGTATAATTTCATCTGCAACTTCCTTATGAATGCCAAAGGTAGGACTAACAATATCAGATCTTGGATGATCGCGCTCGCCGAGTTGGCGTAAGCAAGCGCCTGAACGTCCATGCATTTCCCTTTGATGTCGCGGTTCCAGAAGCTCGATACCGGATTGCAAGAGAAGATCGTAAGGAAGAATATGATGACGCTGTTGACCACAATGTAGGTAAGGATGATGTATGCGGTAATTTGGAAGTGTCTCATGTGGAAGATATCGAGGTAGAAGAGTACGAGCGAAACTTTGATGAGCCCGAGGACCAGAACATACGTCGACGAGGAGATCAAGACTGTAGGGGATTAGTCTGATGATAGCGTCGTTGAGGTACAAACTTACAGAATCGCAAGATGGGCAGGAGAGTTCCATCCTCGAGGTTCCAGAGATGTTCTCCAAAACCTATTCGGGTCATCGCGAGGACGCATCCAAGGGGTAGCGCAGTCAGCAGGAAGGCTGCTACGACGACCCAGTCATCCCAGGATAGTCTTTGCGACACGAATTTGCCAGCCAATCTCAGCACAACAAGCAGAAACCCTAGCGAGTACACGATACCAGTGTAGAGGAACATCTCGGTACGCTTCGACTCCTGTGAGAAGCCACATATTTCCGCTTGTACTCTTGCAGTCCCGAGAGTATCGGCCATGGTACAGTTTGCGAGCATGCATTCTGACAGCGAGTTTGCGAGCGTCTTACTGCTGCATAAACAGGCGGTATCGTCCAGTGAGCAGCCGCTTGCTGGCACAGCGAGGAACATACATTGTATCTGCGACAGCTTAGTCATTGTTCCGGAACGCGCGAGGTGTTGAACCTACTCCGCACGGTGGAATGTCTACAAGACCTAATTGCCGAGCTTCCACGCCTGCGCTCAGTGCTCCGACACTGAGAAATGTGAGGAAGAACACAATCGCCGAGACATATGTGCGGACTTGCATTGGTGTCGAGAGTCACCCTCAAGGGCGAAAGTGGTGGGCATGTCGTTGCTGTTCGCAACAGAGACACGGCAAGAGTAAATGTCGTCGGAGAAAGGTCTTTGTCCAGATTATGTTCCTGAACTCTAAACTTAGGCGTTTCGTGGTCGAAGCATTAGCGGAATGTCACTCCGGTGCGATTTTCTGTCTCATCCAATCGTGACCACGGCAGTCTCGGCAACGGGCTCTTAGTGCTGGATCGCGCCCACGCCGCTCCATAAGGAACCGGCAGTCATGACTCGGATTCCTGGGAATCTTCAGTGGATCTGCCATGTGATGGTCCCCAACAGTGGATGAGGGAAATGATTTCCACCGGGAATAGTGAACAGAAGGACAAGGTTCGACGATGGTAAGAGATGCACGGTAGACCCCGCGATACCATCATGTGAGGTAAAAGTACAGGCATGCATCGAGTTCAAGTGTAAATGTCTTCATCAGTCGCAAGCATGTGAGAACCAGATGTCGCTGTATTGCGCGTGGCTGAGGAACGGCTCGGTCGATTTGCATTTGTGGCATGAACACCTTTCTCAGCGCTGACGGCAGTACTTATCGTGGGCGAGGCCGCGGAAGCGACCTCCGGTAACATTAAAAATCATGAAGCACGAACGGAAGGTAAAGTTCGCATAGACGTTTTGCAGACGACCGGAGGATGCTCGAAGGTGAAGGAGATCGACGCGTGGGGTGGAGAAAAGTGGGGCCTCTGCAGGTGCCGAGGCAAGAGGACATGACGTCGCTGCACTGTCGACACCACCTTCTACTCATCGGACGACTAGTTCGAGCACGCTACAGCACAACAAAGCAAGATCAAAGCGATATTCCGGTGGTGGAATTGTTGTTCGTTGGTATGTTGGTATGTTGGCTTTTGGGAGTAATAATGCATGGGTTGCTGGTGTCGTCACCACGTCGTAGAGGAAGAGGTGCTGGGCTAGCTTTGCGCCCCACCCGCAGCTGCGTTGTCATACCTTCCACATTTGAGCAATGATAATTCGAGCATCGCGCAGCGGCACGTATAACCAGTCTAACACATCAGCTGAAGAGCAGCAACCATAGCAGAGACAAACTTGTGATCAAGATTCATGCGACCTTCAACACCTCGGCGATTGCTACGCCACCCGCAAACCAAGAAGCTAACAATGTCTCATGCGTAGCGTATCCGGCTCGCTAATAACCAAAACGCCCCATTCTGAACGCCAATGTAAACCATGAAACCATATCTTCGTAGCTGTCCAAGCATCACCCTGTTCACTGTAAAAGACATTCACTTCTTAAGTGCAGCGTCATAGAGACTAATCAAAACACCAACCACTGCACCGATCTGTAAACCATAGTAGCCTCCAGGAACACTGTTGCGCACAATACCAACAGTCTCGGCAGCGAAAGGTCCCCAACTCAAATCGTTGGCCTGAACGATGCCAGGATTTGTTGTAAGAGCAGGATCAACAACGGGAAACTTGTAGGCGCTGTAAGCCAAGATCGCCTTCAGGATGTTGAACGTCAATGGGTCGGCGGGATATTGGCGGTCTGTGGATTTGCGGTTTGTGTTCGATCGCAGAGTCAAGTTGAAGAAGTACGAGAAGATGAGCGGAAGCACCCAGTTAGTGAGCGACCAGAGTGTTGCCGGGGCCCACCAGTCGCTGGTCAGAAGAGCGAGAAAGTCTGGAATAAACAGATACTGGCTGTTGGTGTACTTCGAGACAGAATCCGAGAGAGCGAATGTAGTTGTTGTCTGGAGAGTATTCCACTGTAGGCCAGCGGCTTCGATAAGGAGGATGAGGGTCTGAATAGTGGCCACGGAGCTTGCGTTTTCGCGGACCAGCTCCTTGAAATAGTCGATCTGGGTCTTGTCCCACAGCTCGGTCGTCTTCGCCTTCACAATCTGGAATGAATGGTCGGCTACTTCAGCGAGCTGGGCAGGCGATGCGGGGATGTCGACTTCGGAGAGCACTTCAGAAACGCGTCGATTGAGGGCGCGTGGGGTGTGGGTAACAAGTGCGCTCGTGCTCGGTGCGCTGAGAGCCTTTTCAGGTGTGGGCTCCTCACTGTCGACTTATTGTTAGTCTACGAGTAGCGTGTCGCGTATTCACTGAAGACATACGAGGGAGCTTTGACGAGCGTTCTACGACGCGATTTTGTGAGAGTCACAGCCTCTGAAGGCGACGCGCGCTCGCGCTTGACTGGTGATCCACTGCGACCATAGTAATCGCGGAAGTCGGCCTGTTTGGCATATGTCGTCTCGTGAGAGTTCAGATGTTCTTCAAGCAATTCCACCAAATCATCCTTCAGGTAGCCATCTGCACTGCAGCACTACTGTTAGCTCAACTTTCAACATTAGCAACCAAAATGCACATACTCAGGAAGACCAGCCTTCTGCGCGAGTTCGATTAGCTCGCCTTTGCGCTTTCGCTGCAACCACGAATGGGACATTGTGAATGGTATGGCTACGGTCGCGTGACGATTGCGATCGAATCGATGTTATTCCCAAGAGATAGCGACGTGGCGTGGGCGAAGTGGCTAGGATGATGGTGTGTTGATGGTGGATGTGCTCGGGCGCGTAGCGGTAAACAGAAGGCTGGGGTTCACGTGAGATGATATACACGCGCTAAGCTGAATTGAGATACAATCTAAGACAACGCGCCATAACTCACAACTGTTTCGCAGCGCAGCGTGACTTTGCGAGTCTGAAAGACATAGCCTTTATGACTGCGTCTAAGGAGTTGGTGGTTGAGTGGACTATGGGCTTCAGTAATGGGCGTCATCTGGTCCCAGTGCCTGCGATAGCTGCTGATAGACAGGGTTCAGTGGGCTCCAGGGCTGCGGCGGCCTTCCCGGTCTTGGCCGATGGAATTTTGAGATTCGAGCATCACTGCCACGCTTAGAACCAACTTCACTCCTATACCGTCATCCTGCAGCTCTGCATATCTCTCTGCGCTTTCTGCCTTCTCTTACTTTTCCTGTTCTACTGGTCTACACAGCGCCGTGACGCTATCGCAGCTCTACGCTAATGGTACTTGCCCGCGTGGCCAACCTCTTTAGCACCGCAGACTCCGCGAACAGTATTGTTAATGACCACCGAGCCAATGTCACAAATACAATGGAGAAGTTCGAATCGCCCGTGGCGGATACAGTGGGTCGGGCCATTGAGGAGGACGAGATAGATGATGAGGCAGCGCAGCCGCCGTACATACATGTGAGGATGCCTAACTGGGACGAGAAAGGACGGCAATTGACAAAAGGCAGGCAATGCTGGCTGGGGGCATTGGGGGCACGACCGGAGACATGCTGATGCATTCACTGGACACGGTCAAGACAAGGCAACAGGGCGACCCGCACATGCCACCAAAGTACACATCCATGGGAAACACCTACTACACGATATGGCGCCAGGAGGGCTTTCGAAAAGGATTGTATGGTGGAGTGCAGCCTGCTTTCCTAGGATCATTCTCTGGAACCGTGTGCTTCTTTGGGGCATACGAGTGGAGTAAGCGGACCATGATAGACTACGGCATCGCGCCATCAGTGTCGTACTTCATGGCCGGTATGTTCTTCCAGAATCAGGTTAGCGTCATCCGAATATACTGACACGCTCAGGTCTCTTCGCAGACCTCGCCGCTGCACCCGCATACGTTCCATCCGAAGTTTTGAAGACGCGCCTCCAACTGCAAGGCCGATACAACAATCCATACTTCAACTCGGGATACAACTACCGCAGCACCATTCATGCGGCACGGACCATTGCGAAGGTTGAAGGTTATAGCGCGTTGTTCCACGGCTATAAGGCGACTTTGTGGCGTGATCTGCCCTTCTCCGCATTGCAATTTGCATTCTACGAAGAGCTTCGAAACAAGGCAAAGCGTTTCATGGGCTCGAACAACATCGGACTTCCTTTGGAGATCGCGACAGCAGCCAGCGCAGGAGGTATGGCAGGAGTGATTACTACCCCGCTCGATGTCGTGAAGACGCGGATACAAACGCAACACAACGACATACCTACTAGCTCAACAGCAGCACCCAAAAGCTCGATATCACCCACAACATCACCGAAACACTCTACGCATACGAAGCCAAGCAAGCCGCGACCTCCTCCGAGCCGGCCGATATCTACATCCTCGCCTTCGACAACTCTAAAAGCCCATGGCGCTGCAACCCTCGATACATCATCAGTCATGACGGGTTTGAGGATAATATACAAGACCGAGGGGATCGCAGGCTGGTTCCGTGGAGTGGGACCTCGAGCCGTCTGGACGAGCGTGCAGTCAGGTACAATGCTCGTGTTGTACCAAACTCTATTGAGGTATTTCGAGCAACATCCACTCGTGAAGATAGAGGAAGTGTAAAACATTGTACAAACATGTCAGGATATGACACTCATTGCATTAGCGGCGTTTGACAGCGACTTATAGACATACCGACACTTAGCTCATCCACCAACTAGGAATTGTGTTTCTTGAAGTTGTTCGTCTCAAATACCGTCCTTCGAGTGGCAGGATGCTCACCTCAAACATGAGGGGAAGAAGTACCCGCGCTGCCATCTTTATCGTCGCGGAGAGGCCAACTCGCTCAGTCATGGGCGCCACACTTGTCCGCCTACCACCACTTGCATCGTCTATCTATGCCGTCTGCGTTCTTGGCCAACCATGCAACGTTTGCTACTTGCGCATTACCCCAGCTTTCGGGTGTTCTCCGATCTCGCTCCAAGTTCAATCATGATTCCCCGCATAGGCGCCCCAGCCCTGAGCATGTTGGTAGCACGCTGGGTTGTGGGGTATGGACAACCGGACCGTGACCGAAATTGATAATGTTTCTGAGATCCTCAAGTCAATGGCTTGGACGATTACCTTGGCAGTGCCAATTCCCTGGCTTGAGAAAACTCGCTACGCTCCAGCATCGTCCCAAACCTCTCGAAACATATACGTCAGCAATCGTTCCAGATGGTTCGAGCTTTTAGGCAGCTTTGCTAAGAGAAACCTTTGCGAACGACTGTCCGAACATGCTCTGCAGATGGGAAGCTCAAGCCCGCCAAGGTCGAGTAGCATTGCCAACTTGCTGGTGAGAAGTAACATAAGTAGTAGCAATTCCCGGCCTTCAGGCCTATCATGGAGACACTATTTACAGCCATAGTAGCACACACTCCCCAGGAATCATGACCTGAAACCAAGAAGAAAAGCGTCGCAGCGATGTCGAGAAGCTGGAAGTCGTCGCGAGCGACAAGGGACAAGACAAGCCGAGGCTGCGACAAAGTCGCCGGAAGAGAAGGCCTTGGTCAGAAAGATTGACCTGTGACTAATGCCCTCAATCTGGTTCCTGTACCTCTTGGCTGTAAGTCATTCGGTCTGCTATGGCTGTGTCATTTGCTAACGTCAAAGTACATGGACCGCTCCAATATTGGAAACGCGAAGATCGCCGGCATGGAAGAAGCACTCAATCTCTCGGATACCCAGTACTCGCTCGCGATCAACCTGCTTCAAGTCAGCTACATCATTTTCAGTGTGCCGTCAAACATGATACTGGCCCACATGCGGCCGAGCATCTACATTCCGACCATCATGTTCTTATTGGCTATCGTTGTTGCTGCAAAAGCTGCAATGCGCACACCTGCTCACCTGCGGGGTCTTCGGGTCGCGCTTGATGGCCTTGAAGCTGGCTTCTCGCCAGCTGTGTTCCACGTCTTCTCCATGTGGTACAGGAAGTCCGAGCAAACCAAACGCTTCCTTGTGTTCTGGCTTGCTGGAATCCTTCGATCAGCATTTGGTGGCATCCTCGCTGGCGCGATCGCAAGTGGGTTTGGACGGCCCCTGAAGGGCATACCTGGATGGCGCTAGTTGTTCATGATTGAATCAGTGATTACTTGCGGATGTGCCCTGCTAGCTCCGCTCGTCCTTCTTGACTATCCCGCAACTTGCCCAAAGTTCACCCCGGAGGAGCGAGCACTGGTAGTAAGAAGACAAGAGCTGGATGGACAGAACGTCAACGTTGAGAGAGAACGGCGCATCAAGGTCATCAAGGCTCTTTGGTATGCCATCAGCACTCCGGCGTATTGGATCATCTGTAAGGCATTCATGACCGTCGATGTGAGCTTCTCAATCGCCTACTTCTACCCAACCTTAGTCGAAGGACTGGGGTATAACTCCACTACTGCACAATTCATGACGGCGCCACTATACGTGTGCGCCGTTCCGGCTGCCATTGCACTCTCGGTTCTCGGGGACCGAAGGCTATCGAGAAGGAGCTATTACCTGTCCAGCGCCATGTTCATAGGTGCAATCTTCGCAGCAGTCACCGCCGGCGTGACAAACTTCACAGCACGTTACGTTCTGCTATGTTTCCTGAACATGGGACTGTATTGCACAATACCCCTCTCTATCGCCTTCAGCACAACATCGATGGGTGCTGTTGAGTCAGAGATACGCTCGATTGCACTTGCGTGGATGAGTGCACTGGGAAACCTCGCGCAGGTGTACAATAGCTACATTTGGCCTGACCGAGCTGCACCGAGATATCTGACTGGGTTCTGCACGTATGCTGCTTTTTTTGACGCTTGGAGCGGTACTGTACTCTGTAGGCTCAGTGTACTTCAAGAAGAGGCCATTGAAGGCCCGAATCGGGGACCGAGGAATGACTGCAAAGCCTCAGCGTTACATGCAACCGTGAATACTCGACCCAAGATATTGCTACAACCAATCGTGGTTTCAGTGTGTGATTGATTGCCTTTTGTTGCCACGTCATTACCGCACCTTGCCATTGCTGGTGAGACAGTACAGAATCTCTTGCGAGACGCACCGTCGGGTACTGCTCGAAGGTATACGCCAAATCCCCACGAGCGGGTCAGTACAAAACCACAGAAGCCTGGAGACATTTTCTATCTTATCAAACTGAGGATGGGCTTGATGAGATGCTCGAGAGCCCGCCCCTGTGTCCTACTGGAGATAGAAGTGTGTGGTATTTGCCGAAACTTGTTGGCTAAAGTATGGTCTGGAGACCTTGGGATTGTGGGTGACTTCGCCAGCGGGCTGCTATGGTGGTAAGAGTCTGCCAAACAAGTAAGATTGTCGAGATGATTGAGGTCATTTGATGCGGATTTTCTGATCAAACATGCTGCATGATTGAGGTGTATCGCAAACTGCAAGACCATCAGGCATCTAAACTGCAACTACCCAACTTCGGCTTTCCATCACGCGGCAGAACCTTGAAGGCAGTTCAACTACGAGTGCTTGGCTTCAACTTTCTTTCCCCCGATGAGAGGTCGCCGGCCTCCTGGAGTTGGCAGCCTCGCACTGTAATGCACCCAAAGCCTGGCGCAAGAGTCCTTGTGTATGTATGGGCTTCTTCTACCTAATTTGTACACAGGCTGCAACCCGACTCCATCTTCCATCTCGAGTCCCTTCAAAAGATTAGACGAGCAGATTTCAGCCTTGAAAGGTCATTGTTATCCTGTTGAGAGCAGGTGCTGCCTAGACAATCAGACGCAGCAGTCGCGAGGACCTCAGTTATGGGAGGAGCAAGTGGCTGGTAAACAGAGTACTTAGCCCCTCATCTCACCTGAGACCAATGAATAACTCTTAACTTAGATCAACTTTTCTACTTCAACAATCCTACACCATCGTTCATTGTGAGAGCACGGCGCAAACTTAGCTATGGTGTTGATCACTAGCCCTTCGCGGCCGTACAATGTCTTGAAACACGACCTCAAGTATATAGGTATCTAACATTCTCTTCTCTTCTGTTATTCGAGCACACATCCACCCAGGCGGTAGGAATACGCAGATTCACTTCGCACCTACCTATTTATAACTGCCGCACCACACTGTCCACTGTCCTCAATCGGACATTTTACAGTTCATTATGCCCGTCGTTCCACCCTATCCACCAGTTCGTGCGCGTGGCGATGATTCCTCTTCACAAGAAGAAGGTGCCAAAAAATCTCGCCAATACATTGTCATTGCCGGTATTGGTATCGGTCTACTTGCTTTGGCTTTCGTCACAGGCCTTTTCTTCAAGTTTGGCCTGCCACGTTTACTGAAATATCAAAAGGCGAAGCAGGAAATGCAACAACGCAAGCTCCGGCGCGACGCTTGGTACCGATCTACTCGCCCGCTTGATCGGCGCCCTACATTTCCTCACGTTGGCCCGCATCCTGGTTTCGGGTCGCCGGTACCTCGACCGACTGATGTTCACTCAACTGTACGACAGTCATCATCATCATCGAATATTATAGAGGTGCAGCCTGCAACGTATTCTGCTCAACATGTGGATTTTGGCCTTAGTCCCACTATTACTAGAGCTAAAGAATCTAGCGACGTTTCTAAGGTCTCGGAGGACGGTCACATATTGCATTCCCGACCTCTGAGTGAAGTCTCGGGAGATGTGATTGTGCCAGGAACAGAGCCATTCCCATTATTCGATCCCAATTGTTGCCCGGGTATGGACGATGCTGGGTGTGACATCGGCGGTCAGCCTCTTCGCGATAGTTATTCTACCTGTTTTACGCTGGACACGCACGCCTCTTTCGGCGTTGCAGTTCCCATAAACATTCCACAAAGCACGTCGCCGACCGAAGTATACAACTCTAGTCCATTAGAGCCCGTGGATGCTGTAGCTGTCCATGGCGCTGCAGTTCCCGTCACTTTGTCGAAGCCAACTCCGCCAACTGAAATGCATTCTAACCAAACTCCAGGCGATGAGCTATTCGCCATTGGTGATGGACAAGATGATTTAGTGGAGCGCAAGGTTTAACCGTGTCGTGCTCACAGAGTGTTTGTAACTCAACATATTGATGACCATCATGACAGATTTTGATATGAATCCATTTTATCACTGTCCAGTTTTAGTCCACTGTATGTTCACCTCAATCTTCCCGAAGCCCGTGATGCCTTTGCACTCGTGCTCACTCACACTTACTACCATACATGTGGCACCGTATGACCAATGTTCATGGCGAATGCGGCTCGTTCAGCTGCATGGACGTAGTCGGATCGTGCGTTGACACCACCAAACCTCACGACGGCCACCTTTGACATCGTGAAAGCTCGATCTAGATCTTGAGGTGAAACGGTAGACATTGTGGGACAACAGCCTCTACATCAGTGATCCATGTACACATACCATGTCTGCGCCGTCTTCGATACATGGCTTCACTCCATATTCTTGCTCCTGGCCAAAGTTTGCCTTTACTCGTCCTGCAACCCTAACTCAAAAACCGCAATCACAACTTGACAGTCTTAGGATCGAAGCTTTCGACAAGGTCTTCTACGAAATGTCTGGAAATCTTGTGATTGTCACTCAGACAGACTATATCACTGTCTATCTGTCCGAAGCAGCACCCACCAATACCGCTATGTCAACTGCATCTATGGCTCACTCGACCATGATGGAGGCTAGCTCAGACGTAATTGGCATCCTTCCGACATCTGATATTCATGGAGGCATGTCCATGTCAGCCACCACCTCATCATTCGCCTCGATTAAGACGGAAAACCCATCCATCTCGACCATGACTAGCTTGCCGCTTCTTTCATCGAACAGCACTTGCTTCGGCGCTCAATCTGGGGCTAAGGCGGCGGACGCTGCCTTTATGGCGATTCTCTTGGCTGTACTAGTGCCAGTGGTGCTTTTATGTCTCGCTGGTCTGGGCTATATCATCAGCTTGGCTTGTAAGGGCACTTGCCTGGGCTGCAAAGACAAGGAAAAGGAGCTTCACAAGTGGGTGTACGGAATCAACCGGTACATCCCGCCTTCCAAGATTCGTGACCGGGAGGCGCGGGAGAAAGCCGTTGGTTGGACTGCGACTGCATGGCCTGCTTATGCTCAGTATTCCCATGGCCGAGACAATCGCAACGAGGAGCACGGAGAAGCAGATCGTACTGCCACCAAGTTGCAAGACTCTCATGATGCGCTGTTGTCTCTTGATGCTCAGCGGCAAGCTGCTCATGAAGCGGCTCTTGCGGCTCTAAATGATCCAGATCCTCCTAATCAGGGTATGTCATTCTGGCATCGTTTGATGGGCGTGTTCAAGCCTCAACCCAAGCGAGACAAAGGTAAGGGCAAAGCGACACGACTACACTCAGTGGATGCCCCTGGCTCCGATGAACCAGCCGATGATCGCTTCTTTACCATCGGCGGCCTTGATGAACCCGAGTTCGATGTCGAGGCTCAGAGTACGATCCATCCCGCGTTCCGTTCCCAGCCGTCATTTCGACAAGGTTCAAGCATCAACTTGCAGCCCAACGACGTCCGTCGCTCTGATTCAGCTTTTGAATCGCGCGATGACGAAGTAGGTCCATCACGCCCGCCACGTATTCATCGCTCGCGCGAAAGCCATCAAGACGAGCCTCAGCCACGTACGTATTCGGCATACATGCGTGAAGACCGGAAGCCTCGTAACGCAGCTACCCTCGCCGCGAACCAATTCGACGACCGCGCAAGCATAATATCAAGTTCTCTCAACATTCATGACCCGCGACACCATGCCCGGTACGAAGAGGCGCAGGAAATTATGAAACAGACCGATGTCGATGATGCGACGATGCGAAAAGCTGTTGACACAGTGAATGCTATCGAGAAGCAAAAGCGACCAAAGCGCCGATCTCGCGCATACGGTGGATTACCAAACCCTGACGAGTATGAAATGCGGGATAATGGCGAGTAAGAAGGTTTGGCGAATCAAGAATGTATATCGTGAATGTTCTGATTCCCAGATCTTTTCTGCTTCATGTCGAGCTTAGGAGTAGCGGGACAACTTGTGGGGCACGGCTATCTAGAAGGTGCCGGTGTACATGCGGAAGCGCTTGCTTACTATGACGCTCAAATATCTCTTTCGCTCACCGTATATGACTACATGGTGGATTGAGCCAGCATTGGAAGACTTGTGGCTCGAACAGACTAAACTAGAGAGCATTTAGAGGAGGACGTGGGCTTCAGTCGACCTGGAGTAACCGTTTGGGGGCATTTCGAATGTTTCGCATATTATGGCCGTAGTAATCTTATGAAATTTTTAATATGAAACTTTGAGCAATCGTCAGTATATCGTGTGCACCTTGCATATCAAGACTCACAATGACAGGATTCCGGATCATTCTCTCAATACATTCCCCCTTCATGCGGTTCGCCGACCCGCATCTTTGTCCCGTCTTTCTTCAGATTCTCAACGTAGAAAATCCACCCACTCTCATGCCATCTCCTCAGATCGATATCCTCATTCGGCTCGAGCGTAACCGCGTTCACACTAAGGTAATATGGGCGCGTAATCTCCTTACCCTGCACCTCTATCGTCGTTGACTCGCCCTTCGTGATCCACACTTTCTGCAACTTTTCTTCCTCATCTGCTTTTCTGGTTCCCGCCCATTTCTCAACATCGAGGTCAATCTGCTCCCATGACCCGCCAAGACCGAGAACGCGGACACCGCAGGTCTTGCAGAAGTACCAGCCGTGCTTTTTCCCGTAGCAGCGATAGTCACCAAGATCGTCGATGTTGGCGGGTGAGGTGAAAATATAATCTTCATGCGGGTCGATAGGCCGGAGGTGGAAGAATCCCATTTTCTGACATGTGGTGCAATTGCATTTGTAGATGCGGATTGACTCAGCGCTCGAGTCGTGTACCGGCGGAAATTTGAGCTTGACTTGGTATTTTACGGCACCGCAGTGGCAGGAGCCGTGGAATGCTTTCAGTGCAGACATGGTGGCAGGAATTTATTTCACGGGTTCTTGGTGGCGAGAGTGTTCAGGATGTAGATTGTTTCCTGGAGCTATCAAGGGAAGCTGACGAGCCGTTTGTACTTGTACATTGAAGGCGGTGTGCAACTCGAATCCCCTCATTTCGGATTCCAAAGTGAGAGGTGGCAGGCAACAGCCTGCTGCGTGCACACTTGCGATGTGGCTTATGCAATGCGGGCATCCTTGCGAGTGCAGATGTGCTAAGAGACCATCCTGTTCCCGTCTCTTAGTAGCTGCCTGATGCGCGTCGGCAACTTCTTCACGCCCTTCCAGACTCGCGTCACACATCTCGAGCTGGTCTGTCATCGCTTCGTCGCATGGTGTCCTCGGAACGCCAAGATTTGTGTTTCCGACGTAACGAAGCGGGTTGAAAGTCTCCGATTCGACTGCCATGCTCGATGAAATACTCCAGAATACAAGGACTCAAATACAGGTTACCAGCGCCTTGTTCGAAAGTAGCAATGATGAAGCTGAGGTATGAAAAGTGAGTTGGCAAACCCCAATCTCGGGAGGTGTAAGCCGTCGTCGGTACCGTCGGCGTCGGCGTAACGACCCACTCGGCGTGCCGACCCACCCCAACATCATAACACAAAATTAACACCAACTTCAACACGTGTTATCTCTACCAATATAGAACTAATTGACAAGGCAGATGCAGCGTATAAATTGCAAGAACCGGGAGAAAAACTATCGTATAGAAAGTGCGCTGATATATTCAAAGTTAATAGAATTACACTGGTACGAAGATGCAAGGGCGTTCAGGCTCTAATAGCAGCTAAGAATGCCTCCTAACAGAAACTCACTTCACAACAAGAGGCAGAGCTTGTAGAGTACATTGAAGGACTGACAAAGAGAGCGCTTCCTCCTACGCGTGAAATGATACGCAGATTTGCTGCTGAGATTGCTCAAGAGCCTGTAGGAGAGGGCTGGGTGGGTCGCTTTTTGAAGAGAAACAAGGATCGTCTCATCACACGATGGACGTCAGGGATGGACGCTGTACGTCACCACGCTGACTGCGAGGTCAACTTCAAGTTGTACTTTGATCTCCTCTATCAGAAGATAGTCGAGTATAAGATTGAGCCATGTCACACGTATAATATAGACAAGAAGGGCTTTATAATTGGGGTCACAACAAGGACAAAAAGAGTCTTCTTAAAGAGGAAGTAGGAGACTAAAGAGGTCAGGGAGTCTCTCTAAGACGGCTCTCGTGAGTGGGTAACTCTCTTAGCAGGCGTCTGCGCAGATAGAGAGCCTCTTCCCCCTGGCCTTATCTTCCAGGCTGAATCAGGCAATATACGATCCACCTAGGTAGAGGATATTAAGGTTGGAAAGCACAACGTCTTTGTCACTTCATCACCCTCTAGTTAGACGAATAACGACACAGGACTTGCCTGGTTAGAGCAGGTTTTTGACCGCTGCACGAAGAAGAAAGCGCGCTTAAAGTGGAGGCTTCTTATCGTAGATAGCTATAGGAGTAATGTAACTATGGATTTCATTAACTATTGCGACCAAAATAGGATCCTCCTTGCTGTCTTCCCTCCTCATTCAACCTACAGCCTTCAGCCACTTGATGTAGTAATGTTTAAGCCACTTTCTACCTTATATACTACGGAGCTGGTTACCTACCTTCACATTAGCTAAGGGTTGCTCTTAGTTAAGAAGGGAGACTTCTTCCTATCATTTTAGGCTGCCTGGACCTCTACCTTTAAGGAGAGCCTTATCCTTAAGTCCTTTGAGGCTACTAGAGTGTGGCCAATAGAGAGAGACGTTATCCTTAAAAGATTCCGCCCAAAGACACCACCAGCAGAAGAACAACCTAGAAGCTCACCTGTAATTGCTAAGAGTGATTAGAGAAAGATGAGATCACTTATAGAGCAAGCAGTCAGGGATAGGGCTAAGAAAATTAGGAAAAAGATCGCTCTTTCTCTCTACCATCTTAAGGTAGAGAACAACCTCTTACACTATGAAAAGGACGGGTTAAGGCAGTCTCTTAGAGTCAAAAAGAAGCACAAAAAGAAGGGAAAGACTGTCAATCTGCAGCAGCGTGAGGAGTACTATGGTGGTGCTGTTCTCTGGTCTCTAAGAAAGGTTAGAGAGGCTAACTTCCGTGAGAGAGTTCGGAAGCAAGAGGAGCAAGAGGAAAACCTCAGAAAGGCTGAGATGAAGGACCTTAAGGCTCAAGCTGCCTTGCTCAAGCAGAAAGAAGCAGAAGGAAAGCGTGTGGCGCGAGAGATAGCTAAGGTAGAGAGAGAGAGAAGGAAAAAGTAGCAGCAGAGAGAGCCGAAACTAAGCGCAAGAAACAGGAGGAAAGAGAGGCTGCAACCGCCCAAAAAGCTGTCAAATTATCCTAAAGAGGCAAGAGAGCTGCCTCACAAAAGCCTACGCGTGCTCAAAAGCGTGCGCGGGTTGCGCAGCCTGCTAAAGGTGGTGGCGGTAGTAACCCTTCACTACGCTCACTACCAACAAAAACCACCAAAAATGGCCGCCCTATTAGGCTGCCTACTAGGTTTGGTAGCCCAAATTGATCGCAAGCATCACTTTATTACTTTACTACAAAATCTCGTGATAATAGCTATTGTAGGTGACAGTATAGCCTCATCTTTGTAGGTGGGCTCATGGCGTTAGGGTGGGTCGGCACGCCGAGTGGGTCGTTACGCCGACGCCCACGGTAGCGCAGCGCACACGCCACCCAAACCCAGATAGGAAGCCATGGACCAGTTACCACTACGCACCTCTTCTTTGGACTTTCTATCTCTGCCTCATCATGAGTGTCTCCACTATCATCGGTATACCACTGTCGTTTCTGACTCTTATATGGATACCTGCCACCCTAGCGTGCTGCATACCATGGGTGCAGAAGCGTAAGAGAATGGCGAACGCTGATTTGCGAGCTGGAGATACTGACCCACCACAGAGATGCTCTACTTGCACTGGGTGACCTTCTTCCCCGGCAAATGGTTAACAGAACCCGAAAGAGCTGGTTTTCTTAGTATGTTGAACAAGCAAAGGAAGTCTTATGTTGGGTGCTGCTCACACGGCCAGAGAATCAGGTCACACCATTCCACATCACGACCAGCGACCATGAAAGATTGTTCTCCTGGCTCATAGCGCCACTGGGAGTCTATGCTAGACATGCCGAGGCCTTTGTCACTGAACGCCCCGAAACTGATGGAATCGAAGAGAGGCTTGCGTTCAAACTCTTGAGGGATGACCCAGACGCGCGCCTGCTCATTTACTTTCACGGCAACAGTGCGACTATAGCCCAACAACGACGTACAGAAGAGTATCGCTCTTATGCGTCGGGGGCCTCCGACAAGATATTCGTGTTAGCGTTCGACTACCGTGGGTTTGGACGATCTTCAGGCACGCCTAGTGAAAGCGGCTTGCTGAATGATGCCGAAGCGGTCGTCGATTTTGCGTTGAATACAGCCAGGATATCACCTGACCGCATTGTGCTTCTAGGTCACTCTCTCGGGACTGCAGTCGTTGCGGGCATAGCACATCACTATGCAAAGCTCCGTGTCGAGTTCGCAGGGCTGATTCTGTGCGCGGCATTTACTAACGCAGGCAACGCGTTTGCGTCGTACTCAATCGGAGGCGTGGTACCCGTCCTGGCACCTGTCAAGATATCGTCGCACTTCCAGTCTTGGTTTAGTCGCAGAATGAGCGATACATGGCACAGCGACCGTCGACTCGCGGACCTTGCGCGTAAGTTCAATGATCGCGGATGAGACGTCCAGTCGTGGATCCACCGTCTGTCACGATGCACAGACAGCTTCTACAAAGGGTACCAAAAGAACTCAAAAGGTACCCTGCACGTGTCCAATGCACCCCACTGACATGTTGCCAGGAAGTTGTGCCGACCTGCGAATCGTATTCGCACATGCAGAAGACGATACGACGATGCCATTTAGCGAAACTCAGAGGCTCTTCAGGTCTACACTAGACGCCGCGATCGCCTCCTCTCCGAATGACAACATGATCAAGGACCTCAAGGTCGTGGATCTTGGGGAGGCTGGGAGTCAACAAATCTGGCAATCCCAATCCGGTTCGAAAAGCCTTCAAAAGACCCTCGCCAAGCATGGAGGTAAGCAAACCCCGAAGACCCGAGTCGAGCGCGGCGGTGCTCTTGCCGAAACTCATTCCAAACACGACAGCACATTGGGAATCCCCAATGTTTTGTACTGTGTTACGAACCCGAAATAGACATGTCTGAGGATGTGTTGCAAGGAGCTCGAGCATCAGATCCCAATCGATGGGCACACGGCATTGTAGGGTCACAAACCTTACTTTTCCATGTGGTCATCTCGAGCCCATGGCCGCGCTTCCCGGGCCCCACTAGGACAAAACAGGGCTGACGCAACCAGGTCACAACGGAATGATGCTGTTCGCACCGCTTGCCCTGACGATTCTCCAGCTTTTCGGCATCGCGGCTCCCGCAACCCAGCTGTAGCGTCTTGGACCTCAGTAGCCCCAATCCAGAGTACGTAACTGCCACGACGCATGAGGCCTTAGGATAGGTTGGTGTGCGTCACTAAGGCCTCTTCCGTCGTGGACGTGCCCAGAATGACGTTTGCAAATGGGCTCCGCCTGGATCCGGTACAAGAGCCCACCGTGAAGCACCGTAATGCTTTCTGAGCCACGCCCGGCACATTCTTGTCACCCAGGTCTCTCCTGACAGTCGTTTAGAACAAAGAGTCACCCGTTTGTCGTTGTCAAATCTAGACTCTTCACGTCGACGACGTTTTCCCGTATAACTCGAACACTACCATTCTCGCTTTTGCTTTGCAGAAACAACAGGCTCCAAAACGACATCGAAGACCACCATGCCTGCCGTCGCCCATCTTGTACATCGTGCGATCCTAGAGGGCGCCTCTACCGGAGGGTTGTCTGCAATTGCAATAGGGCTCATCGTTGGCATCGGCATCGTCCCGGTCTTCATCCTAATCTGGGTTGTATCATGGCTTTTCTGGTGTTATCCCTACAATCGAACATGCTGCTGCACACGCCGAAAGAAGAAGAAGCCTGAAGAGGAGATGGCTGATACGCCAGTGACGCCCGTGACGAGCGACGAGACTCTGCGTGAGAAGGCGTTGTACAATATCCCCTCCAACTCGCGGCCCAACACAACTTACCGCAAAGAATCTGGAGGTTTGGAACGCGGCGGGCGCTTGACGAAAGCAGACCCAAGGATTTCGTTGCAAACGGTCAGCAGCGATCGAACTGTGCAGGTCATGCACGAGCCAAAGCCCTTTATCTGAGGATGCACTGGAAAAGTTATCGTGCAAGAGAACGGATCATTTACGGAACACACCCCACGTATCATCAGGGAGACACGACACTTCCACTCAGCCTCTGGGTCATTGCGATGCGGTGCCTTTGACGCTGTTCAAAACCAGAATATGCCGCTCCCGCTCACCTTGTAGCGGCGGACCGCATCATGCGACAACACTGGGGATTTGTGCGGAGAGGATTGCGAGGCGAGCAATACCAGCACTGATGTCGCCATGCCGATTCACGTCGATGAACAGTATATTGTGTGAAGCTTGACAGCGGCAGAGGTGTGAAGAGTTGTCAAAGGAGGCAGGAAGCCGCAGAATTAGAGTGGATCGATGGTGGTAGCATCGTACAAAAGACTACCAGGGCTTAGATGTGTGGGCACAGATCAAGGCGCGAACTTTGATAGCGTGCGGTCACCATTGTGGGACAGCCTGAATGTATTTACGACTCCATAAAGCCATGAATGCAACGATTGCAACGAATCATCAACGAAATGAATGTGCCGTACCACCTGTTGCTCTCGTCTCCGCGGATGTCGCTAACTGACAAAGGCGTTGCGTACCTCCTGTCGGTTGTCTACGGTGTGGTGATGTCGCTGGTTCTGATTGGACAGATGCTAGACAGACGCACATTGCTGGGCTGTTGAGCATCCAGCGGAAGATGTGCGGATGCGGGGCATGTTTTGTTGGCTTAGCAGAGGACTGCATTTCAAAAGTCCGGGATTTCCAACGAATTCATCTCTCTCAATTCCTCCCAGCGGCGCCCGTGGGGTCCAACGTCGGGCTGATCAGTATAACAGTTGAAAGAGCGAGCGGTCAGCGGCGCATTTGTTCGTCCGCGAGCGCGAAAAAAAAAAAAAAAAAGAGTATCGGAGAGCGTTAAAGCCGGTCGCAGCTGCAAGTGTCGCATTCCGCCACGTTCGACGAGCAGGCAACACACTACGTCAGCACTCAATAACCCACCCATAACAAAAGACGACGCAGCGCCTCAGGGGCTCTCCTGAGGTGTCGTGTGTCTGTTTCTTACCGCCACCATATTTCGCCCACACTTCCTGCCGTGGCACATGCTGCGGATCTATCTCCACGCTCGACCGCGCGCAACGAGCATCGTACAAAAAGCGGCAGGATTCGGCGGCGCAAGCTACATTGGCCTGAGTCTGAGCAGCGCGCCCATCAGAATTGAAGCCAAGGGCAACGCGACCATGGCGCAAGCCGGCGATGAAGAGGTCAGGGAGCGGGGCCAGCAGCCGATGCTGGCGAGCCAGAGGGTGAAAGAGCAGGGGCAAGAGCCCGGCCGGATATCGCGCTGGTTCCCGTTGAGCGCCTCTGAGGGCTTCAGCCAGTGGTGGGCCGGTCAATCGCCCATGGCCACCGAACACCGCGTCCTGTCCTTCATCCCCCACCTCCAGAAGCCGCCCACACACACCCAGACGGGCTCCGCGCCCGTCTCGTCGGCCGACCTCGCCGCCCCGCCGCAGACGGCCGAAGCACACACCGAGACGAACAGCATCAACGACCCCCATGGCCCGCGGCGGTGGAACTCGCAGATGGTCGAGCTGAGCGGGAAGGGCCGCGCCCTCAACGAGTTCTCGGTAGAGCGCATTGGCGAGCAGGCCGAGGAAAACCTCGTCATGCTGCACGGCTACGGCGCAGGGCTGGGCTTCTTCTACCGCAACTTCGAGTCGTTGTCACGTGCAGAGGGGTGGAAAGTCTACGCTCTCGACCTGCTAGGCATGGGACGAAGCAGCCGGCCCAACTTCAGAATACATGCCAAGGACAAGGAGGGCAAGATCCAGGAAGCCGAGTCCTGGTTTGTCGATGCGCTCGAGGAGTGGCGGGTCAAGCGAGGCCTGGACAAGTTCACCCTCCTTGGCCACAGCTTGGGCGGCTATCTGGCTGTGGCATATGCGCTCAAGTATCCCGGCCACCTCAACAAGCTGATACTGGCCTCGCCGGTCGGTATCCCTGAGGACCCTTACGCTGCCAACGACGAAATGCTTGATCCACAAGACTCCACAATGGCCAATGAGTTTACACAGGACGCCTCGGAGACAAGAAACGGCGTGAAGCCTTCAACAGCCGACAATAACAACTTCATGAACCAGCGCAAAAAGAACGAAACTGCCAAAGAGCCCCCAAAGCGCCGCCTTCCGGGCTGGCTCTACTACCTCTGGGAAGCCAACATGGTCTCGCCCTTCACCTTCGTCCGCTGGAGCGGGCCCCTTGGACCCCGTCTTGTCTCTGGCTGGACATCGCGCCGCTTTTCCATGCTGCCTGAAGAAGAAGCACAAGCGCTGCACGACTACAGCTACGCCCTGTTCCGCCAACGCGGAAGCTCAGAATACGCACTGGCCTATCTCCTCGCTCCCGGTGCATTCGCCCGCTCTCCCATGATCCGGCGCATCCAAGGCGTAGGTCGGCAATACTTGCAACCGCACGCTGCACCCACCGTCGACGCCGATACATCGTCGCAGCACGCGCCACGCGAGACTGGCGTGCCCATCGTCTTCATGTATGGCGAAAACGACTGGATGGACGTTGCGGGAGGGTTCGCAGCCGAAGAGAAGATCAAGGCTGAGCGGAAGCGCGTGTTGGCGAATGCAAGTGAAGAGGAGAGGAAGAAGGATCACGGCGAAGCCAAGGTCATCATCATCAATAAGGCGGGGCACCACGTCTACCTAGACGGGTGGGACCAATTCAATCGCGTAATGTTGGAGGAGATGGACGATGTGAAGAGAAGGAAGCAGGTGGCGTAGGAGAGCATCGTATCATTGCATTGGGTCGGCGTTATGGTTCAGTCACAGGTGACTTGGACAGGTGGACCAAGGGTATGTTGCATTCAAAGCATTTTAGACTTCTGTAGGATTTTTATGATATTTTCAAATCTCAATTTTGGTCCGTCATAAGGTTGGTGCACAAGACTCTGTATGGCATTACTAAAGGACCCTACATGCTCGAATAGGTTGTGAATATCTACAACATAGCGAAGGCCTTCAGGCTTCTACATTATATATACACTCAGCTCTCTGAAGTCACGCAACATCATCCCCAGGGTATCTACCCTGCATATCATATACCTTGGTATGTACAGTCACAATCTCGGAACGTCCCATCTCTGCATGTCCCGTCTCCAAAAATCGTTGTTGTGTGTAGATGCTATCTCAGAACGCCCCATCTCCTAAATCCATCTCCGCATGTCTCATCTCCGAATAATGTTGCTGTGTATCGCGCGTGAGTGCTGCAGGCGTGAACAATCGCGTATCAAAGCTCACGAGATGAAGGATCTAGCTATTAGGGTTCCGCGTCCTGTTCTGCACCTTTCGGTGGTGTGGTGGGACACAGCTGAAGCCTCTCACACATGTAAGTTGCACATGTACCTTCGTGCGATGCTAACGGCGTAACTTGGGAGAGTCTGTGGTATCCCATCGGAGGTGGATAGACGTGGTCTTCACGTTTCCCTGTGACGAGTATAGAGCAGAGTCGATAGGGAATAGAAGAACATTATGTACCATTCCACAGTCCAAAGCGTGCTCAGCCCCTCAAAAGGTCGAGTTGAAACTTGGTGCCCGAACAAGACACGCAATTGAGGTAACAGCCTTGCGACGCGGCCTGCGTAATGTGAGTCGCTTCCATCTCGTCATTTCTCGCCTGAGAAAGCGCGACTCCACACCAACGAAGATAGCAAGGCGGCATCGCATACGGGGAAACCGCAGAAACAGGCAGGGAAGGCGCAACGCCAGCCAAGCAAGAGACGACATCAATTGGGTAACGTGCGCGACTTCGCAGTCGAGTTCCTGTTATCGCGAGGCTTGGAAATCGACACAGGCTGCTCGCTTGATGTAATTAACTTGACGCCCCGCTACGCCCGACGAGCTTACACATCATACATTTTGGCTTACCTACTTTAGCGGGGATTTCGCCTTGCGCGTCGCGCATGGACCGAGCGCCAATCCATCGCAAATCAGTACACGATCTATGGTTTGACACGTGTAGTATAAAGTCACAATAATCGTAGGCCACTGCAGAAGGCATCAATACATCACAGCTCAGCTCACGACATCAACACAACTTCACTCTTCATCATAATCAACAGATCCCCTACGAACATCAGTCCAACCAATCACGTGCTCGAAAACTCTCCACTTCCAACAACCAAAATGGCGACAATGAAAGGATGGCTATTCCAAGCCTCATCCGGCCCAATGGAGAAGAACCTCACACAGCCATCTTCGGGTATCCCAAGACCGAAAATAAAAGGCAGTGAGATTCTGGTCGAAAACTTCAGCACAGCACTCAACGCAATCGACTACAAAGTTCTCGAACTCGGCTTCATCACAAACCTCGTGTTCAAATCTGTCACACCAGGCCTCGACGTTTGCGGCCGCGTTGTTGAAGTCGGGAGCAAAGTGACCAACTACCACGTCGATGACATTGTCTATGGTGCACTTCCTCCTGCCCCGACCAACGGCGCTCTCGCACAATTCGTTCCCATCCCAGCAGCCTCAGTCGCATTAGTACCCAAGGGTCTACCATCTGACGACATGGTGTCTGTTGGTGTCGTTGGACTGACAGTCTATGCTGCCCTCAAGCCTTATGTCAAACCTGGGTCCAAGGTCTTCATCAATGGCGGTTCTGGCGGCACTGGAGTCATGGCGATACAAGTCGCAAAAATCCTGGGTGCTGATGTCACCACTTCATCCTCCACCGCGAACCTCGAGCTATGTAAGAGCCTAGGCGCTGATACCACACTCGACTACACATCAGCACCAATAGCTCAACAGCTGAAGGACTCTGGCGCGATCTTCGATCTGGTCGTTGATAATGTCGGAACCCCAGCCAACTTATACCGGGCATCAAGCACCTTTCTCCAGCCTCAAGGCAAATACGTTCAAATCGGGCTCGCAGTCAGTTTTGCTGGCTTCAGGCAATTCATCACCAACAAAATCACGAGCCTTCTGGCATGGGGAAAGCGGGAGTGGATCTTCGTGGATGCTTCAGCAAACCAGCACGAAGCCTATGACCAGCTGGCAGCGTGGATGAGAGAGGGCAAGATACGTGCGGTCATTGATTCCAAGTTCGAGTTTAGCGAGGTGCCAAAAGCATATGAGAGGCTGAAGACGGGAAGGGCACAGGGAAGGGTTGTGGTCCACGTGCAGGAATATTGAAAGCTTGACGCCCTTGTTTCAATTCCTAGCATACTGTATCTTTCAAATTGGCGTTCAGCATACCTTAGAGATGGCTTTCAAGTAGTATTAATATTCAAAAGAGTATTGAGGCATCTGATAATGCCCTACCTCTGTGATAAGTGGTAGCGTTCAGAGTTGCTAATCAATTTGAGTGCGCCGTGACGAAAAACAGGTGCGTTTGGAGGCTCATCTATGTACTTGACGCGCTACCTAAGGTTTCGTCAGCAGAACATCTGTTTTGCATCCGGCATCCAAACCTGCATGAGGATCTTCAGCAGTACCGTTGGGACTGAGGAAAGGGTTGTGGGCCTTGCAGAATTATGTTAATCATTGCGCCATCTAGATAGGAGTCATGTACAAGAAGGAGTATTTGCGCTGCCCGTGAATTATTCCAAGGGTTGTGAAAGGCAGTCAAGCCGAGTGAAGCACTAATCCGTGCACTGCGCCGCGCCCTTGGACGTCTTGGTGGTGAACTGCGTCACCGTGGAAGTGACTTTCTGCGTGGCCACCTTCGTGCTTGGATCTGCAGTGACTGTCTGTGTTAAAACTCCACCGCCAAGCGTCACGGTTTCGAATTTAGTGCTCGTGCTCACAGGAAGTGTCGTCTTGATCGTCGAAGTAACATCAGATGACTTTGTGATGTAAACGGTCTGCTGGTCCGCCACAAGCGTTTGAGTTGTCGTCTTCGTCTTGAAGCTGCTAATCGTGACTGCCTCGGCCGTGACCGTGGAAAGGGACTCTTTGATCGCATAGCTGGTTGAGTACACTGTGCTTGTTGATGCCTTTAGAGTTGTCGTCTTGCCGACATGCGGGGTTGAAGTAAGAGTCATGTAGACTGTGGCCCCGGCTTGCGCGGATGTTCGAGTAGCTACCACCGAAGTTATGGTAAGGGTACTCGTAAGGCCATCTAGAGACGTGGTTTTTGTGGCTCCGATCGTGCTTTGTGTGACGTATGCGGTCGAGCCGGGCTGAGTCTGGGTCGATGTCTTCACAAAGCTCGTCAGAGTAGTAGTGAGAGTCAGAGTTGTTGTGCTTCCAGGTGCGCGAGGAATGACTGCGCCTCGGCGGACCAATTTCGCAGAGTCAGTGGGGATACACGTGAGCGTAATTCTGGATTTCTTAGTCGTTGTCTTGAAAGAAGTTACCGTGACTGAGATGGAGCTTTGAGCTTTGGCTATGCTCCTCTTCGTACTTATTGGCTCAAGCGATATAGTGGTCTTGATCGTGGTTGAGGATCCCTTAGGAGTGATGGAGCTTGTGATGTAGACTGTCGATTCCTCGCTCTGAGTAACTGTTGCTGCCTTTGGCGACGAAGTGGAGAGTACGGTGAGCGTGGTAGTTCCTTGGACAGTTTCTGTTTCTGCAGGTTTGGTTGTCACTCCGAAACTGGTACTGGTGGCCTTGATCACGCTGGTCTTCGTTGCCGGACCAGGCGTAACTGTGAGTCCATTGTCTTGCGTCACTACATGAGTCGATGTCGATGTAACATCTGGGGATGTTGTGGAGATCGTCAGGGTAGCCTTCTGAGTACTTGTCTTGGTGACGTCCGCCTCGGAAATCGTGAGGGTCTGCGTGAGCTTGAGGAAAATAGTCGAAGTGACATTAGGCGCAGAGTAGAGCGTGCTTGCCGTCAGCTTGGCGGTGAAAGTTGACGTGGTGTATGCTGTGACAATCGGGACGCTGCTTGACAATGTACTGGAAGAGGAGGACTTGACTGACGAGCTTGGAGAAAGCGTCGCGCTAACAGTAGATGAGCTTAGCGTCGAGGACACCGAGCTGCAGGTCTGGGCAGAGCCGATGCCTACCGTAAATGGCTGCGTGTCGACGTGATCGAAGTCGATGAAGCTAGTCGAGGCAAAGAAATTGCCCAGTTGGTACTGAACGACATCCCCATCAGAAAGCTGTTTGGAAAAGCTCGCTCGAGTGCAGGTGCTCGATCCGGGTCCATAATTATGATACTCGCCGTACTGTACACCATCCGTCTGAGGTGAAGACTTGCTCCACTGGTTCCAGCCTGCCGGGCTGATCATCGAGTCGAAGTAGCAGTTCACATATGCAACACGTGAAAAGCTGTTTCAGGGCCGCCCAAGCCCAACGTTGGTGAAAGGTCCGGTGCCAGCAGCGGGCTTGAGAGTACACTGATCGAACACGAAGCATGCACTTGTAGTATTGGTGGCACGCTTAGACGCCGTGATGCTGATGCCGTCCTCGTTGGGAGATATCGTTGAGTCTAGGAAGTATCCCGACCCAGCTCCGTAGATAAAATCGACGTTGCCTTCGATGTATGTTTTGAATATGAACAGATTTCCTGAAATGCTGAGCGTGTCTTGATTCCCGTATATTTGGCAGCTGCAGAGTGCAGCAAACTTGCTGCTCTTGACGGCGAAAGCGAGCGAGGCAATATCCTGCTGTGTTTCGTTATTGTTTCGAAAGTTGATGTTGAACGCATGGAAGTAGTTGCCAGTAGCATAAACCGTTACACCGTCGGTGTTGCTACCCGTGGTTGCTTGGGTGTCACTGCCGCGGCTGAATTGAATCGTGACCTGGTTCTGAGCATAGTCATCGGTTGCGCTAGAATAGCCCTGGAAAATGGTGTGGCCGGACTTGTTGACAATCAGCTGCTCCGTGTAGACACCAGGGTAGATGAAAATAGTCGCATTGGTCTTGCTGGAGGTAGGCGCAGCATCAAGAGCAGCTTGAATCGTGCCGTAAGTGGTAACACTGGTGATGGGTGTTTTCGACACGATGAGAGCACCGCTTGGAGGGGCTGTACCATTGAATACGGATGTCCCATTAACGGTAATGTTGGTCGGAATAATAACAACGACTGCTGGTTGCGGAGTGACGATGGAGTTCCAATAGGTCATATCGATCCACTCAGTAGAGTCCATGACAGCGGACAGTGGGTAAATGTCCGAAGTCAAAAGTGTTGCATTTCCGAATGACTGACGCGCCGCAGCATTGTTCTCCCAGTTCGAAGGTCCAACGTTGTTGTACTCCGCGAAAGTGATATGATCTGTTCGTGGATCGGTAGCCGACCGGGATGATGGTGCTGTCAATATAGGAGTTCTTGACAACCACCAATGCATATTGAGAATAGGGCCGACCCAGGTATACCTCGTTCGTTAGGTCGGTTCCAGCATTAGGTGCAGCAGTGAACAGACATTGGTCGAAGATATAACCTCCGACTGCCGTGGAAGAAGCGCGGCTTTGGGCCGTCATTGCCGAGCCAGACCGTTTGGCTCCGATGGTGCAGCCTTTGAAGTATGCTTTCGAGTAGCCCTAGATGAAGTCGATGGCACCTCCGATATAGCAAGACTCATAATACTGGTAACCATTCGTGGCGCCAGTCAGCAGAGTGTCCTGCCAGCCATCAAACGAACAGCCATAGAAGGCAATGTCGTTGCCATAAACTGAAGCTGCAAGTGTCACGTAACTAGACGTAGAACCATCAAGGTTGTCCGAATTGATCATGTTGATGTTGTAGAGGCTGATTCTGTTTGAGGCAGTGGCGAGTGTAGCCGTCTCTGCGTCGGATTGTCCGGTGGGCAGAGGAGAGACCGAAAGACCACAAGCAAATGTGATGGTCACAGCATTATCCTTATAGGATTGCCCAGGATTGCCGCTGGTATACCCGATGATGCGAATAGCTCCAGGCCGATTGATTGATGGAATTTGCTCGTTATAAGAGCCTGTGTACAAGAAGATGGTCTGATTGGTCGAGTCTTTAGGCAGTGACGCAAGAGCCGCCGTAAGATTGGTGAAGCTGGCGTTGTGGCTTCCATCAAGAGCGACTGTTACGGCGCCTTGGGGAGGAGCACTCCCACTATCTGGATGAGCGTTGACCGTGGCTGTAGCTAGGGGAAGTGAACTGGTACTGGTTGCTGAGCCGGTTGTCGTACCGTTGGTCGCATCTCCTGATGTGCCACTCGTAGAAGGTGAGCTTGTCGAAGGGTCAGTGAGACTATAAGATGGGATGGCATTGTAGGTGGTCATGTCGAGCCATGTGGTATCACCAATCCAAGCCGCGAGCTCATACTTTGCCGCCTGAGCCGCAGTCAAGTTGCTAGCGAAGCTTGCACGCTGGGTCGTGGCTTGCCATGAACCCGGACCAGTATTGTTGTATTCTCCAAAGAGGACTCCGGACGTCTGGGGAGCGCTGGTTGACCACACCGACCACACCGACCACCCGGCGTCTTTGATATGCTTGTCGATGTAGGAGTTCATGTATACAGCAATCGAGTATTGCGAGTATGGTCGGCCGAAGTAGCTCAAGCCATACGTGCTACCATAGGTGTAGCTGTAAGTGACCATGCAAGAGTCAAATACGTATCCACCGACGGCATCTGCAGTGGCCCGAGAATGCGCTGCAATGCATGCGCCAGGTGTGTTGCTGACGACCATACATTGATGGAAGTAAGCCGTGGAAAAGCCCCATACGAAGTCGACGCTTCCCTCGATATAGCAGTTGCTAAACACCTCCGTACCCTTGTTCGCGAGCAGTGTGTCCTGGAAGCCGATGAATGAACAACCATATGCAGCGATATTTGCTCCATAGAAGTCCGCAGCCAAGGCAGCAGTGTTCGTCGTTTGAGGATAGGTGTGGACAAAATCAATGTTGTATATTGCGAGACCTGAGTTGTCGCTAGTCTTCTTCGAGTATATGACGGGTGTTTGCTCGTTCTGGCCAAGGTTCGTCAATCGACCGCTAAAGAACTCAATGCGAACCTGGTTCTGCGTGTAGTCGTTTGTAAAACTGGTAGCGCCAACTAGCGTTACCTTGCCTTTGCGTGTGATCGACAACTGCTCGACGTACGTACCCGCACCGACCCGGATGGTATACGGGTTGCTATCATTCGGCAAAGCATTGGTAGCTGCACATTGCCAAACTCGCAAGGTCCAGGATTTTTCAACACAATGAGAGTGCCAGAGGGTGCTACGGCAGAGCAGGTGGATGTGGCAGGCACTGAGGTAGTGGTTACCGAGCTGAGGATAGTCAGGCTGGAAGTTCCCTGTGTTGTTATGAGGGCTGTTGAGTTGGACGACAAGATCGCCGAAGGGGATGCGGTGTTGGTAAAGCTGCTAGAGGCAGATGGCGAGAGGAGCGAGGATGAAGCACTGAACAAGCTGGAGGACTCAGTGGCCACCGAAGATGAAGATAGCGCTAACGAAGTACCACTTGCGCTTGTCGATGCAATCGAGGAAGCCGCGGACGAGGAAGCAGGTGCGGAGAAGGCATACAAAGCCAGCTGCGAGGCATCCGAGCTTTGCAGTGCAGATAGCACAGTCTGGTCGAGCCAGGTGACTGAGCTGCTCGCGTACTCAGAGAAAGCATTGGCATATATCTTGTCGACGGTGAATTGAGAAACCTGATCGGCATTGAAAGCAATGTCGTAGCTAGGGCGAGTTGCGGCATTCTTGGCGTAAGAGCCTGCACCAGAGTTCATGAACTCGCCGTAGACTGATGAGTATGTAGCGGCCAAGGAGTGAAACCCACTCGTCGAGATCAGGTTACCCAGCGCGGTGTTCCTGTAGATGGCTACAGCACCAGCACCATTGTTGGGTGCCGTCAGGAAGACACCAGAGGTGGTGCCTCCTGGCTTCTGCTGAACCGAGCAGCTATCAATCACAACGGAAGAGTTGGAGAAGATGGTGCCCACGTTTGCCCCCTTGCTGAAGACGATGCTGCCGCCTGATGTCAGCGGCACAATGGTTGAAATGTACACGTATATAGTCGGAACGTTGTAGAAGATCCTGCCGGCTCCCTCAATATACGAGTTGGCGAAGAAGGCAAGTCCATACGACGCTGACACCGCAGTGATTCCGGGCGATACGATGGAGCATCCGTAGAAAGCAATGTTGTTACCCCTGAGTGAGACGACAACTGCTGCAGTTCCTTCGGACGTTGTAGCTGTTGATGAAGTTGAGGTTACGTAGAGTGACGCCTTTTGCTTGGCTAGTCCGTATGGTCAGGGCTGCCGATGAAGCCGCGATTGTGACCTGATTCTGTGACCAGTCGGCAGCGGCCGACCCCGTTGCTCCAATAATTGTGACTGTAGCTGTACCCGGAACCGTCACGGCTTCAGAGTATGTTCCCGAGAGGACCATAACAGTGGGTATGCCGCTGATTTGGGCTGCGTTCACGGCAGCGTTGATGGCGGTGAATTGTCCTGAGCCATCAGCCGCGACGGTAATGGCGGATCGAGGACCCGCCGCAGATGCTGAAGTTGCCACCGACAGAGTCGAGGACTTTGATGAGCCATTTGATGATGTGGTAGCTAATCCTGAAGACGTGGGTGTGACCCCTGAGGATGTGGTCGCGATACTCGAGTCGCTCTGAGCGGAGGCAAGCCCAAGCAGGGCAGCAACTATCAAAGACCGCATAGCGAGTGACGATCGACTGGAAACAACGACAACGGAGGAGAATAGAAGAGAAGCACTGCGACTTTTATTAATACTTGAGCCTGGAGACTCACACACCGAAAGCCTCGTGAACTTCGGCCTGGGTCCGGCACTTACCTGACGAGATGGAAGGTAAATGACTCGTCGCATCGTGACAGCCTAGACAAGATAGCTCGTAGATCTGCCGTTCCCAAAACGTGCCCTGGTATCAAACCCTGGTAATCGATGGTGGCCGGGATATGTATTGAACGGGACGAAGATAACCAGTAAGATTTTGGAGCTGGCTACAACCCACACACTGCTGCGGAATGGTACGACAACACGAAAAGTCGAAGAACCATTGGCGTTCGAAGCCGCAAAAGATTGTCGGCTGGTGTGATGCTCGGCCGCGCGAGCAAATCTTCGGTCATGACTCCAGGGTTCTTACAATCAATTTTTGGAGCAAATGGCAAACCCACTATGAGAGGCTGGATGCTCGTCATGGAAGCCATCAGTCCCTGGTCGAGTTTCGAGAGGCTAGCTAAGTGCTCAGAACGAGCACCAGCATGATGTGCCGTCCACGCCATTCAAGCATCGGACTGTGATTGCAAAAGACGACTGCATGATATCTCCATCTGAGTAAAGTTCGTCTGTCAAGCGAGTACGAGGCTTGAACCAAGGAGAGATAAGGATGACTTGCGCGGGTATGTCGCGCGTCTTGGTAGTCGCTTGGTGGAAATGTAGTGGACGTGGCGTTGCCCTTACCGGACTTGGAACGTCTGGGAGATTCGCGTTGCAAGGGGCTGAATGTGTTCGCGCTGGTGTTGACAAGGTGTCGTACCACGAGTGCATATCCACTCAGATCGGGCTTCCCGTTGTTCTGGGTGTCGGAACGTCTACGTGTGTGGGCAAGTGTGAAGTTGCGGGCGGGACTGACGTTGGAAAAGCTTGGTCCTGGCGCTCGGTACACAAGTGCGCTCACGGCGTTCCAGGGATGAGGACGCCGCGTTAGTTCTTCGTTGTGGACAGGAAGAGATTTTCCTCCAATTACGACTTGGGACGACCTCAAGTAGCGACCAAATGCGTGAACAATGGACGCCAAAGCCGAAAAAACGGCCGCGAACTAGAGCTAGTGCAATTGATAGCAGCGCGGTCGCGGTATCGGTCGGTGTCATTCATGGAGACAGGCGCAGGCGACGTCCGGACCGGAAGAACGTTGAGCTGAGCGTAAAGGCGCGACGTTGGAGAGACTGTCCGGAGGAATACTGGAAAGAACATGGTTGACCACACTGGTGCTGTAGCTGTGGTGGGAAGTCGCCGATACGAGTAATGCTTGCCACACGATTCAGGAGTGAATGCTCCGAGAGCTTGCGCTTGCACCGTTCCTGCGCCGCGCTAACTCAGGAACAAGCGTTTATTTTTTGTCTCTCAGACACCTCTTTCTAGGCGCGGCGAGATATCGGCGGACTTCGATGCTTCACCAAGCTACCACATATCGCAAGCGAGGCTCGCCCAGAACGCTACAGGGTCGAGGGCTGCCAGTCTTCAGCAGTCTGGTGATGTTCGAAAACTCGCGGCCCACTCAACCAAGCACTGTCTAGCTGACGAGGGCGAATGAACGATGAAATTTTCAAGTATGTCTAGACGCACGAGTACAAAGACACCGCTTCTTTGCGACTCTATCATTGAGACACTGGAACCTTTGGCAGAATGCATTGTTGAGACAGCGCGAAGGCATACGCGCAATTGTAGAGTGCTGATTGCATGCAGAAAATATGAGCTTGTGACTTTGCTAACCTGAATGTTTGCTCTCAAAGGTGCATGAGCAATCCCAGCGAAGTTCCTCAAGAGCTGGGTAATGTGGCACTTGTGTAATGACAGGCACTGTTTACAAAACTTGCCAAGTATACACGAGCTCAAAAAGGCGTGTAGCCTTTGCCGCCGACAAAAGTCTGCTGCCATGGACCTTGCTCTTTCCCTTCAGCCAGCTCAACGTAATGCTTTCCATGCGCCTCCCCATTGATGTCGGCGTACGCAGCCGACCCATCCTCCTTACGCTCGTCAGCGTAGTAGAACCTGTGATGTGTTAGTCACGACAAGTCCCAAGGTCTCGGAGACCTACTTGAAGCCTTGCGATGCGTATGCCGCGGCTGCGGACTGTATCATGTGGGCCGTTGCAGATTTGCCCACACCGAGGCTCATGAGTGGGGCGATGATAGTGTTCGTGTTCAGCACATTGCCGGTATAGATGAATGTCTTCCCAGCGGATTCTGGCAGCTGACTGAAAGCAAGTGCGGCTTGCTGTGCAGCTGCAAAGACACTGATTGTATTGATGTTCAAATCCTTGACAAAGTCTGCCAGGGAAAGAGAGAAAGAGTTGTTGGGCTCGTTAGGAGTTGCGGCACCAGCTTGGGGGACGTCAGCACGAAACGCTTGATTCGAGAGATCATGCTCACCGTTGTAGACAACAACACTAGGGAGACCCAGCTGATCCTTCACTTGGGCGAAGAGCTCTGGGATGGAAGATGGGTTTGACAAGTCGACTTGCAGGTTGACCTGGTCTGAAGGACTGTCCTTGTTCTTCACACTCCTGGAAGCAAGTGCGACTTTGTACCCTCGCGCGGCAAAGGCACGAGAGACATGCTGGCCAACATTAGGACCTGCACCCAGGATCAGGACTACAGGATGTTTCGACATGATGTTGTGAAGTTGGGGTTCGCAGTGTAAGAACTATCCTCGGATAGGAATGAGGCCCTCATTACTGCCTGGGCGCGAAGCTTGACATATACACCGCCGATTGACCTTGCATCAAGGCGTCTGCTTGGATTTACAAGCATACCGCTACTCGGATAACTGCTTTCCGCTGCGACCGAAAGCCGTCTTATCTGCGGTCGCACACCAAACGAGAAGCAAGCCTCGCAGTAGCCAGGGGTCGATGGACGTCTATCCCCACATTAGTCATCTAAAAAGCATGTTACAAAGAAGAGGTGCTCGCGACATGGCACTTGTTTCGCTGAACAATATTTGCTTGACCTGCTTGATGAGAGAAGTACTACAGGGCTGTTGTTAGATGTAGTTTAGCCCCATCAGGCACCCCGCACTCTCCCCCATGTGGCTGACAAACGATGACGAATAGATGGTCACGGGCCTGGAAGACCCGCCACCCAACAGTAATGTGAATAGCGATGCTCCTGACAAATGATAGCAAGGAGCGTGGTATGGTCGTAACTAAAGAAGAGATGCATAAAGTTCCATAGGTATTGGTTTGTTTCTTGAGAAAGATCAAGCTGGAACGAAGCACTCAGAATTTATCGGAAACAGTCCCCTGTCTCGATTTAAGTCGCGCAATGGCCGTTAATATCCTCATCACCGGAGCTGGTGGCTACATGTACGTTTAGTGATCGTCGCATATCCATTTCTTGGTGCTGAGTGCCAATAGTGGAGGTTCCATCGTAGCAGACTTGCTGGCCAACAAGAACCCCTTCCTCAACGACGCACACATCATTGCTGCTGTCAGATCGCAAGAACATGTCGAAGCTTGGGCAAAGTTGGGTACCGATGCCATCCAAGTAGACTTGACCGACGAAGAAGCCGTCGCCAACACTGTTCTTCGACACAAAGGTACACAGGTGGCGCAGCTGGGCCCTGACATCGCTGATACTTGCACAGTCAACGTCATTGTTCACACCGCAAGCTCCATCAATTGGGACCTTGCCAAGAACCTGATCAGTGCCCTTGCTCGATGGCGGGGAAAAAGTGGACAAGAAACATACTTTATCCATGTATGTACCACCACTACTCATTCTGCAGATGCTGTGACTGACCAGAGATACAGACGTCAGGAACGGGTGCATTCTCTCCCAATACTGGTTGGCCGTCTGGTGACTTCAACGACACGGATGATGTTTTCGGAACCGAGAAGCGACTTGCAGACTCATTCCCGCTTCGGCAGACTGATGTGAATGTCATCGAACATGCTAAAGCAGTTGGAGTAATAAGCTTTATTGTCGTTCCGTCCATAGTTTGTAGGTGCAATGCGGTTCGAGGCGCTGTATCGTGCTCACGTCTGAAGCTTTTTTAACAATTCCACAGATGGTAGAGGTACGGGACCGTGGAATCAACTCTCCGTTGTCCTTCCACAATACATCTCCGCCGCCATCACTCAGAAGGCTGTATACAAGTTTTCCGAGAACACGGTACGGCCCAATTTCTCCAGCTCTCCGCATCCTCGTGCCACACGTCGATTATGAGCTGTAGATCCATGCTAAGTCTGCGCAGAAGATATCAGCTGTTCACGTTTCAGACCTTACCGCGCTTTATAGTCGCGTTATCGAAGCGATTCTTGAAGGCAAAGAGATCGAAAGAGGAGAACGTGGCTACTATTTCGGCATCGCGCATAACCTCTATTGGCACGATGTGGCAGCCAAGCTGGCCACAATCATGAAAGCCCGTGGCCTCGTATCGAGCGGCGAGCCACGAGTTTGGACTGATGCTGCCGAAGCTGCCGAGCCTCTGGGCGTGCCCGCTGCGTTTGTGCAAGCACTCTGGAATTCAGGGTAAGCTAACTTCGGAATAACTCGAGAAGAACTTGGGCTGATGCGAAGTACAGGGACAACATTATCACACACAACGAAGATAGAATCGGATGGAAGCCGACTTGGACAAGCGAGAGGTTTTACGAGCACATTAATGAGGAAATGGAAGCTGTTGTCGAGCTGGGTCAGGCGAAAAGTAGTCTCATCAAGTCGTTGCATGCCGCGGCGAGGGGCTAAGCATCGTCCTAGTTCAATACATAGTCGCTCTTTATGCGTGCGCTGTGGTATGCAGGAAGGCGACGTCATAGAAGCGAAGCTAGAGAATATACAGCCTTTCCGGATCCGAGTCAAGCCCCCGGATCCTTCTGACAAGCTCAAGCCAAGGCAGTCAAGGCATTGCTTATCCCACTGGTTTCCGCTGCTTGTGTTCACTTCAAAAACGAGTCCTGGATGAATGCGACAACGTCTCATGCCGTACAGCAGCAAGTCTCCGTTCACAACCACAGCAATGTCGCGCCTCAGTATTCTCATAGCAGGCAACTCGATCGCCGGTCCCATTACTGCTTATTTCCTTTCTCGTGCCGGCCACACTGTCACCGTTATTGAGCGTTATCCCAGTCTCCATGCCAGCGGTCAAGCCGTGGACATTCGCACTTGTGGGGTATCTGTCATGCGCCATATACCTGGCATGGAAACCGCCGTTCGTGCCAAATCCACACAAGAAGAAGGCGTAAGCTTCATGCGCGATGATGGGAGGAGCTGGGGTGTGATCCGTGCAACAGGAAGCGCAGAACAGCAGGGCATAGTGAGCGAGTTCGAAATCTTCCGCGGCGATTTGGCGCAGATACTGTCCGACTTGACGAAAGACGATAGAAATGTCAAACATGTCTTTGATGAGCAAATCGTGTCGATCAGCCAAAGCGACAAGTCTATAAGAGTAGAGTTTGCCAAACGAAAACAGCCGGAGGGTTATGATCTCGTTGTCGCATGTGATGGCGCAACGTCGAGGACAAGAGCGATGGGCTTTGAGTGTGGCGTGAGAGAGCACATTGTGTCTACGAACAGCTGGGCGGCGTACTTCTCCACCAAACAAGATTTGCTTGCCGGAACACGAGTTGGCCAAGGATGCAGCGCGCCCGGGGGCAGATTCGTGAGTATTGGCTCAGATCCAGCGGGAGGAAATCGGGTACTGCTGCAGTGCGTGAATTCGCCTGATGGCACACGCGCGTTTCGAAAAGCTTTGGCGAAGGGCGACGAGGAGTTGAAACGATACATTGCGCAGCATTACCGTGGCGCAGGCTGGAAGACGGATCTGCTCATGCAAGAGATGATGGAATCCGAGGACTTGTATGCCAGTGAGATCGTGCAGGTCAAGATGCCGACGCTCTCGAAAGGCCGCTTCGTCCTCGTTGGTGATGCAGGGTACGCAGCTGGGCCTACAGGTGGAGGAACAAGCCTTGCCATGGCAGGTGGGTACTTGTTAGCTGGTGAAATTAGTAAGCATCCAGGTGATCTCGCTGCAGGATTGAGAGGATACGAGGAGCAGATGAGTCCGTTGATCCAGGAGATGCAAAAGATTCCCCCGCTCGTGTCGACGATCATGGCACCGCAAACAGCAGGGGGGATTTGGTTGAGGAACCGTATCTTCGCGCTGGTCGCTTGGAGCGGCATAGCGGAGTGGGTTCAGAAGTATCTCGGTGCAGCGTTTGCAGACAGCAGCGAGTTTCCTCTGCCCGACTATGACTGGGCGAGATAAGACGTGGCGCAAGTGGAAGTAGTTGGACGATACGTTGGACATACTTTTATATTCATACGCTCTCCGCTCTGCCACCACTACTCTCTCTGCTTGACCGCCGCGTGACTTGCGGTCGTGCTGGTGGTGGCATGCTGCCCTTGGCTTCTGTGGCGCTGTACACACTCTCGCCATCAGCCTCGTCATCGCCCTCAGTCATTGACTCTGCGTTGCTCAACATGCTCGCCCGCTTGCTCTGCCATGGGAGGTTGCTGTCGCTCGTGCTTGGCCTCGAACCTGTTCCTGGTAGTTGTGGCCGTCTAGCCGTTTGCGTGCTGCCTTGTGCGAGCTTAGCGGAGCGGAGAGAACTCTGGCGAGATGTTGATGCTGTGGTGGACCCAGTGGTGCTATTGCTCCATCGTCTCTCGCGGCCAGCTGTCAGGCGCAGGCCTTCATCGAGGTCGGGTGTTGGCGTTGTGCTTCGTGACGAGCTTCTCGAATGACTTCCGTCTCGTCCCCTCTGCGGCTGCAACGTGCTAGGTCTCCGTTTCCGCGACCCTGAATGCCCTAGTGCGTAGCTGTGGCTGTGGCTGTGGCTATGTCCGTGATGTTGGCCACTCTTTTCGACGTCGCTGGAGCGCCCAGTGAGGCCTCTTGCGCGCTTCCATCCCCTCCACCCTGTCCACCACAGCCAGCCGCCCTCCTCCCGTGCAATTTCACGCTGCCTGGCACGGACGCGTTTGCGCAGTTCAGAGCGTCGCTCGTTCTCCTTCTCCCAGTACTCGGCTCGATACGTCTCCCAATTCTGCCTGAAATCGGGCGTAAAAGGCTTCGGGAGCAGCAGCAGTTTGATGTAGTCGCCGCCCGGCGCAATATCTTCCTCGGCATACTCCTTGCCGTCTTCGACAATCCTATGGCGAGGCCGTCCACCATCCAGGCTGTGCGTCTTCTCCTGCGACACGTTGATGAAGTGGTAAGAGCTGCCGCCCTGCTCGCCGCCCCAGAGCCCACCAGAGAAAGGCCGCAAGAACAGCAGCCACTCGAACAGCTCTCGGTACCACGGACCGCGTATAACGACAATTTTTGCATTCACCCCTCGCAAGCCGCGGTTCGCCACGCCGACCCAGCGTCGCGGCCACTTGACGCCCCGGTCCCACTGTCCCGTGGCCCAGAACAGCAGTGCCGTGACCACACCGGTAATGAAGCCCATCTTCTGCAGCATGTCGACCAGCCAGTACTGGCTGCCGCCACGGCCCTTGCCATCCTCGCGGGGCCGCAGGAAGATGAGGTCAAAGAAGACGACGAGGTAGACGGTGAGCAGCGTCAAGACGAAGGTATTCTGCCGCCGGCGCGCGCGGAGGGTCAGGTACTGCGAGCGCAACGAGGCCTCGAGGATGAGGAGGTTGAGGTAGATTTGCGGCGGGGAGCTGGGCAGGAGCGACGTGGGGTCGGCGATGGAGGGGGCCCGTGGGTGCTTGAGAGTAGCTATGCGGTCGTTGGCATCGTGCGTGCTGTCTCCCAGCGTCGGCGGGTACGGGGCATGTGTGGCCGCGGCGACGGCCCCGATGTTTGCGTGTGGTGCTGGCGCGCCCTTGACCAGCTGGTCGAACGAGGGCGGGTCGGGTGCCATTGTTGCTGTTATCGAGTGCCTCTCAGCGCGGGTTTCGCTGAGCGGCGAGCAGGCGCTGCTGTTGTGGCTTCGAACGTGTCTCTGCGCCGCGGGATGACATGTGAACGTTGATGTCGATATGCTTGGCTTGGTGGGCGTCTTCTGCCGCTATTCCATGTCCAATGGAGCCCCGATCCCGTCCGAATTCACTTGGCGCAGATTTGACGGTATAGAGATTGCTGTAGAGGCAGAAATTGCACAGCAATGCAGGTCACTTTCTGTACCAGACGCCGAGCATGTGCGGACATGTTCCTCGACGTTGCTTGGCGAGGCGGTGAAACCAGGCAATGCTGGCACATCGATCTTAGCGTCTTTACCCCACAACGTCCCTTGTCACCTACTTCACCTGGCAAAGCTTGACACGACTTTGTGTATCCTGCAGTAGTGTGCATGCGACAGTCATTCTGAATGTCAACGACCCAAAGTACTCCTCCACGTACCCACAATACCTGATCCATTATGTGGTGTGTGCATCGATGCTGCTAGGGCTCTTTCGAGAAGTGCTTCCGCACTGATTTCGCGCGCTACCGAGGCCAGCCCCTCCGCACCGAGCTGGCGCGCCCGTGCCATGGCATCATAAAGAAGGACCTCGCGTATAGTCTCGAGCTAACGAGCGTTGTAGGCATTTACGAAGGCTAGGTCGTTTTGGCGTTTGGTGGGCATTGCTTATCTCTTACGCGTCGGCAAGCTTACTGCACTCTCCACCGCCATTAGGTCGCCCGACCCCGATGCCAAGCATGATGCCATCGACCGGGATAACATTGACTCGGAGGTCACCCAGAAGGCTGCTCATGGCAGTCCCGAGATCCTCTCCGACAAGGAGCTTATGAACAACGCCTACGAGGCTGAGAATCGCGAGCATGAGAACGGCCTTTGGGAGGCGGTCATGGACCATCCCATGGCTTGCTTCTGGGCATTCGTCTTCTGCCTCACCATCGTAAGTACCAGCCCTCTATCGGGACCGTCCTACTCTCGCAGCTAAATTTGTTCAGGTCATGGAATCCTGCGACATGTTCTTCAACGGCAACTTTCTCGCCCTTACCGCTTTCAAGGAGCGTTATGGCGTCTTTGTCGAGGGCTCCGGCTACACCATTCCTACCAAGTGGCAGAGCTCGCTCTCCCCGGCCGGGCAGTGTGGTGCTTTCGTCGTTGTGTTCATGGCAGGACCCATCACTAACCGCCTCGGTTACCGGTGGACAACAAAGTCCACATGGGTGGTGAACCGTCTCTCCTCGACCTCGTCAAGGGCACAGATCTCAGGCGCACTGCCATCACTTGCTTGATCTATGCGTCACAGAACCTTGCGGGTAATCTGATCGCCAACCAAGCAACCTTCTTCTTCGAGTGTAAGTACAGCCATGCGAGTAAACGGAGAAGCCCTTAACTAATTGCTCACAGAGGCTGGCATGACCACTGACTGGTCCTTCAAGCTCAATTTCATCAATTCCTGCCTACAACTCGTTGCGAATGGTCTCGCCTGGTCCCTAAGTGGCTGGTTGGGTCGTCGTACCATCTTCCTTGGAGGTGCAGCTGTCAACGCCACCCTCTTCATACTCGACATCTGTGCGTCCATTCCCCAGAGCAGCGCCACCAACTTCGCACAAGCCTGCCTCGGCGTCGTCATCTCATTCGTCTTTGCTGGCACGCTTGGACCTATCTCCTACTCGATCATCGCCGGGACTTCGTCTGTCCGTCTTTGCGCACTGAGCACTGGCCTTGGCCGTGCTGCTTACTACGTCGCCGAGATTCCCATGATCTATCTCGCCTCTCAGATGCTCAATCCTGCTGGATGGAATATGGCTGGTAAGTGCGGCTATGTCTGGGGAGGCACTGCCGTCATCTGCTTCGTTTCCGCGTATTTCGGCCTTCCTGAGTTCAAGAATCGCTCGTACCGCGAGCTCGATATCCTGTTCAACCGCAAGTTCTCGGCCAGAAAGTTCAAGTCGACGGTCATCGAGGCTATGGACAACGAGTAAGTCGCTCTTGGGCAACGTTAAAGGACAAGGTGCTTCGTTTGGGAACAGGGTACACAAGGCGAAAGTGATCCCGAGCCCATAGGCCCAAGGTTGGATGCTATTCACTAGCTCGATGTAGTATTCTCAATAACAAATAGTAACGTACTCTATCAGCGAGCTGCCCACATCACCGAGCCGCCCAAAAAGGCTTGGCACGACCAACACATGTCACAAATCTTCAATTTCATCGCTATCAAATAAGGAGCCAGCGTACGTCGTGCTTGCATCTAATTTAGAAGATGCTTCTGTATCCTTTTTACACATTCGCGCGTTGTGTCTAGTTGCGCCACAGTTCCCACAACGCCGCAGAGCTAGTTGGGCTGTTTCTTGATTACTACCACTACGAGCCTTCTTCGATCGCTGAGGCGCTGCAACAGTCCTATACTCCATAGTGCCACCTTGCTGGATCCGCTTCCGTTTGCGCGATTTCCGCTTCGTTACTAACGTATTCCATCAGCGAGCCGCCCACATCACTGAACCGCCCAAAAAGGCTTGGCACGACCAACACATGTTATGCGTCTTCAATTTCATCGCTATCAAACAAGGAGCCTACGTACGTCGTGCTTGTATCAGATTCAGAAGATACCTCTGTATCCTTCTTGCACGTTTGCGCGTTGTGCCTAGTTGTGCCACAGTTCCCACAGCACCGTGGAGCTGCTTGGGCTGTTTCTTAAATACTACTACTACGAGCCTTCTTCAATTGCTGAGGCGCTGCTGCAGTCCCATACTCTATAGTGCCACCTTGCTGGATGCGCTTCCTTTGCGCGCTTTTCGCTTAGTCATTACCGTAGTGCCCGGCCGTCCGAGCCACCCCACCTAGACGACAACCAAACTTCAATAAGCGATAACTCCACCAATATGAGCTCAATTGAGGCTGCGCTTGCAGCTATAGAATTTCTGAGGCCTGATGAAAAGCTTAGCTATCGTCAGATTGCAATAGAGTATCACTACAATCGTACAACGCTTGCGCGAAGACACCAGGGCCGTGCAGGCTCACGCAGTATTATGGCAGAAAATCAACAGGCTCTCCA